>OAMR01000022.1:1706315-1720964 GCA_900205405.1 Echinochloa crus-galli | reverse complement strand
TTGTTTGATTAAACACTAATTACACGTGCTTTCTTCTCTCAGGATCATGACCGCGGGACTTTCGGCACGCTGCACGCGTCACATCTCATGGATGATGGCCGGAACGCGAACGCTTGCACTTCTCATGGTTGATATGATTGTGTTCGCTAACACTCACTACCAGCAGTCAGAGTTGTTGCCGTCTCAGATTGCTTGGTGGTATTGGCATAGGCATGGCACGTCTATATATACTAGCAAATATACCCGCGCGACACGTGCATGCTATGGGGGTTATTTTAGACTATTTCATTGGTGAGTACATGAAGTGGGTAAAGAAATTCTATGGTGAGAAAAGTAATATGAAAACAGCAAAAACTTTCTAAAAACATTGTTTTTTCGTATGTATGAAAACTTTCCACGTCTTTTCCACCTTTAAACCAGATATGTGAGTTCTCTATGAGGGGTTTCTTCCCCTGATGATTATCAACTGAAAATCAATAAAGTATCCCTTTTCCCAAAAAAACATCCACAGCACGCGCGGACGCGTCCGTTCTGGTCGGCTCGGCTCACCCGAGCTCCTGTGACGCTGCGATGTGGAGCGAGCCGAGCGGTGGCCTAAAATTACGCCCCTTTCTATTTCCGTAGGAACTTCGAAAATCCCTGGGCGGCGGCTGCTTTCGCCGCAGCTGGCGATGCCGGAAGCAAGCTTGAATCCTCGATCCATCCTGCACCGCAAGAGACATTCCCAAGATGAAGTCCTCCGTATTTTCCATTGGTAAGCTTCACTTCGTCCTCATTGTCCCTTCTTTGGAGCTCGTCATACGGGCGTGGCCGCCGGAGATGCAGATTTTGGCGGTGTAGGGAGGCAGTGGTGCCCCCCTCTCCTGCGTGTACCTCCCTCTCTCCTCGCGATGGTGGCCGTGAAGCGCAGAAGAACCAGAGCCTCGCAGCCAGTGCGTGGTCCATCTCGAAAGAGGCGACACCATGTGCGAGCATCCTCACCTAGGCTGCAGGCCGTCCGCCGTCGTCCAGGCACGGTGAGCTGCTAGCTGCCTGTCTTCCACCCGTCGACGATTTGCTTGAGTTCTCACGAAGTCACGATTATTCTTGCATCTCGGGTATCTATTTTTGCAGAATAACTCAGGGTGATGTTGATGCATACGCTGTGTTTGCGTAAATGTCCCAATGAAGCTGAAGACCCGTGGAGGCAGAGCATCTCTCGCCCGTTTCTCTGTGCAGATCAGCAGCGGGTCCAAGAAAATGATTCGAAGAGGAGCTAGAGGTGAGGTTGAGATTTTGCGTATGAATCCGTTGTGTATGAAAACTTCCTGAAGCTTTTTTCCCCGGTGTAAAAAATCTGACTAGCAACATGTGCTACAGTCTCCATTTTCTTTGTGCACATCCGAAGCATTTTATACCATCCTTTAGCTGTTATAGTAATTTCTTTCATGCATCTGAGTAGTGAAGCAAGCTCTACTTCTTTAGGTGCTCAATCCGATTAGATACATCAGTCCAGGTAATTTTGTTTCAGTCCAGGTAAAATTACTTTTCACAAGCACATGAACACATGCATGATACTTGAACAGGTTAGTTACATTAGGATTGTCCATGCATATTCCATGTATGTACATGCTATCCGTCACTATATAAACCAACGCCGTACAAGCCAATAGATGTGAGCTTCCGCCCTTTTGCTTTGCCCTTTTGCTTTACTACCCGACCTACAAGCGACTCGAGTCTTCGTAGATCTTAGTCGTCGACCATAGTCCAACATGAGAGGCAACTGCAGCATGTCGTACAAGATGGCCATACTCGTGTCCTTCATTATGCTGCTTGTTTATGCGTTGCCTGCACAGTGTAAGCATCATAACACACCCCGTTCTGTCATTAGATATAAGGATATGGATATATGCATATATTATGTGTGTTGATAATAATTAAACACAATACCGCTACCGTGCAGGTCGTCCTTATCAGCTACGAGAGGACAATGCTACAACAATCTACTCCAAAACTGATGGGAACAAGGCCTGCGATTTAGTGTTTTGCACCAAGCGGAGTGGATGTACGAACATTGGTCAGTCAGATGGCCCTTATCATGATTGCTACTGCTGTGAGCCGGATGAAACACGGCCGTGTTTTGCTACGAGGGATCAGTGCAGGGCCCACTGTCCATTCTGCAAAACATAGGGCCTCCATGCATATGTCTGTCCCCGCCAAATAAACGATGATGCAAGAATATAGCTAGGTAGCTAGCTTATTGCATAAATAAAATGGCGGTGGATGTTTAGCATGCATTGTGGAATAGTGGCATTTCGTTAATGGCGAAAATGTTCTTAGTGAAAGGGTTGCCGCAAAACCGGCAAACTCAGAGCTCTCATATATAATATTCCTCGCTATCAAATAATTGAATAAGTTAAAGATTCCCATGTGCATATTCTGCATTATTGTTGCTAATTTGTTTATCCCCGACATCCCTTTGTATTATTTTCGCTTGCTTACGTCTAATTTATTTTTAGTTTCTAAAATATCACGTGTCCCCTGATTTTTTTTCATCCTTTTTAATTAAGGAAGCATAGAGTCGGACAAAAAAGTTAGATATAAGGAAGCCTGATTTTTGGTTATTTCATAGATTAGTGATTAGTTACATAGCTTCAATAATTGAATGTATATGGAATAATAAGAAGTTAGATAAATGATTAACCCTTACCAAAGTGATAATATATGAAATGCTCAAAGTTTGTCCATGTTGGATAAAAAAGTTGGTTTGCATGACATATCCAGAAATTCATAAAAGAATTGAAGGAAAGCCATATTATATCCAAATTATTTCCCTTGATGAGACCTACACGTTTGTAGCTGATATTTTTTATTTGAAGTCATCTAGATACACTACAACAACAACTCAACAAGAATTTTCATGGGCTGGTCAAAAATATTTCTAGAACTGGCCAAAACAAATTTATATGTAATCTATACTAAAAGGATCGAGTTCTTTTGAAAACTTTTCCTACCAACAAAGCCATGTTGCAGGGGAAAAAAAGGAAATATTGCGGGAAGTTTTTTTGGTAGAGCGAAAAAACCCCATGTGAGTTCACCTCCAGCCCCTTTTTTTTCTCACATGTGCTTTCTGTACCCACCTATTTTGTATTTGGAAAGGAAAATTTTCATGAAACCCATACCTGGCTTGGATCGGTTCGAGCTGCCAAGCCTATAACAAGAAAGCTTCGATCGTCATTCCATAACTCCGTGAGTGATAGCTTCCGCGATGTCCTCTCTTTTTCCCGATGGTGGTTTTCGATAAAGAGCTGAACTTGAGAGTGAATTGTCAATCACTTGCCTTAATGCCTCGTTCATTCACCTGTATGGCTCATTCACTCGCGAACAATTTCATCACTTTCGGTTGTTCAGGAACATCAAGTAGTTACAAGCTGGGGCACTCTCCACAGCTGATTCGTGAAATTGGAAAGAAATTAAAGGGGAGCAAGTTAGGAAGGAACCGATGCTGAATAGGTGGTGTCTCTAGCTGGGGCAGGAGCTGCGATCTGAGGTATCTGTGAAGTGTGAACTGTAGCTGGGGCGGGCTGCAAGGGGCAGCACGGCTGCTGATGAAGACGACAGACTATAACTAGCAAACAATCAGGCAATTTTTTTTCTCACGGTTGCGTATTCTGTTACAGCACCCTTCATGTGCTCCTTCCAAATGGTCGCAATGAAGATAGATCAAATATTAGATAGATTTTGGATACTGTCTATTGAAATTCGTGTTTGGTTGATGACGATGTAACGAAAGCATGAACTTTATCTATTGAAAGGGTATTTTTGTTTCTTGCGGTAAAAAAAATTAATACGGCATCCTCCATATTTTTCTTTTAAAAAAAAACTGTCAGCCATTTTTTTAACCACGTTTATACACAATTATTCTGCATTGCTAATAGACATAGATTGGAGAGTTTTTCTTCATATAAATAAAGATCAACTATCTCAAAAGTAATGTGTCTCTAGATTTGAGAATACCTAAAAATGTCTATACATGAGAGCGAATATAAAGTATTTTTTTATTAAAAGTGCTTCACGCGAGTGACATTATTTTTGAGTGGGTCTGTTTATCATGACCCACTCAAGTGACATTGTTTTAGTACCTACGTATCATCAATAAAATACTATACCGATCCATAGAATTAAAACTTTTGTTACCTGGAAAAAACTCTCCCACCCCTCACAAAGACCCCACCTGTCGGGCCTTTTCATGGACCTGAAAATAGCATAACAAAAGCAGAACCAAAAAATTATATTGAGAATGGGTGAGTTCACCTCTTTTTTATTTTATTTTGTCACCGCGGCTGAAGTTACTACCCACCTGTATACCCACCACGCAAAATTATAAATAAAATTATATCCTTACGCCCACAGCAATTACTCGAGCTCTCGTGCCCTAGCGCCTCCACGTCACCCCTACCGTACCCTAGCGCCGCCATAGCTGCAGGCGCGAGATCGAGTCTTTGTCGTTGACCTCTCTTTGCTGATGTTGCCGAGCTTCGCGCGCGGAGAAGATGCCAGCACCAGGGAGAACTTTCACATCGTTCTCAAGCTCGGTTGCCTTTTGAATCTGTCCATCAACAGAACACCGCCGCTGCGACAAGGATCGAGAGCCGTTGCTGCTCCTGCGTATCGCCACCTCCCTCCATCGGTGTGAGCTGCTCCGCCAGCTTATCTCTCTTCTCTATTCGTTGGGATTAATTATCTTGTGCTAAGCCTACCGCCCCACATCGTTTGTTTCTGTGTGCAAGCAAGCTTTATTTGCTGCCGTAGGGGGTGTTTAGTTCGGTAAAAAATGAAGTAAAAAAGTCACATCGGACACTGTAGCATTTTTCGTTTGTTTGTGGTAAACATTGTCCTACCATAACCTAACTAGGCTTAAAAGATTCGTCTCGTCGTGTACATCAAAATCATGCAACTAGTTTTTTTATTTATCCACGTTTAGTACTTCATGCATAAGGAGAGAGATTTGATGTGATAGGTGAATAGTGAAGTTTGGAGAGAGAATTTTTAGAAATTTGATGATGTGACCAGAAACTAAACAGGGCAGTTCTTTTGCCGCAGATCAAAAGTGCATGTACTCCGTACCAACGTGACTTTATGGAACCTTAATGCAGGTGGTGTCATGCTTACATTATGCCTCGGTAATAATTCAGATTTCCCTTCACCCTATCTTAATACTTTAGTCACCAGCCATGCATGCAAGCCTAACATATGCATACACGTAACTGAACAATGTGCATGTCACTTACCTCCCTGCTAATTGTTTGATTAAACACTAATTACACGTGCTTTCTTCTCTCAGGATCATGACCGCGGGACTTTCGGCACGCTGCACGCGTCACATCTCATGGATGATGGCCGGAACGCGAACGCTTGCACTTCTCATGGTTGATATGATTGTGTTCGCTAACACTCACTACCAGCAGTCAGAGTTGTTGCCGTCTCAGATTGCTTGGTGGTATTGGCATAGGCATGGCACGTCTATATATACTAGCAAATATACCCGCGCGACACGTGCATGCTATGGGGGTTATTTTAGACTATTTCATTGGTGAGTACATGAAGTGGGTAAAGAAATTCTATGGTGAGAAAAGTAATATGAAAACAGCAAAAACTTTCTAAAAACATTGTTTTTTCGTATGTATGAAAACTTTCCACGTCTTTTCCACCTTTAAACCAGATATGTGAGTTCTCTATGAGGGGTTTCTTCCCCTGATGATTAAGGGGTTCAACAAATTGAGGTGAGGTGATGAGCTGAGTGAGGACATAATTCACGGTGTTGTTTCGTAATAATTACATCACACATATATAGAAAATTTGAAAATTTAAGATACTTTGGATACTCTGTTTTGAAAATTTTCAAACGTAAGATTGTGAAATTCAATCAAATTTTAAAAAATAAAATTCTTATTTACTAGGTTTTTCTAATACACGCGCGTGTGTCGCGCGTGTACTCTACTAGTATAATAATAAAATGAGGTATTTTCTAGCTAGCAATGCAACCGCCTCTACAAAGGATTTCGGGGTCGTCTTCATTAACACGACCTACCCTAGAAGTCAATTGTAAGAACAAAAAAGAATATTGCCAGGGGAGAAACTTCCTGCCGTGTTCATGTTCTTCCAGCAAGAGCCCATGGAGGAGCCAAACGCCTGGGCAATGCTTATAGCATTATGGATGTGCGCCTTCCCGCCTGATTTTGTCGTGGCCATTTTGGGGGTGTTTAGTTGAGGTGAAAAGGTGAAAAATGGAGTGAAAAGGTCACATCGGACACTGTAGCACTTTTCGTTTGTTTGTGGTAAACATTGTCCTACCATGACCTAACTAGACTCAAAAGATTCGTCTCGTCGTGTACATCAAAACCATGCAACTAGTTTTTTTATTTACCCACGTTTAGTATTCCATACATGAGGAGAGAGATTTGATGTGATAGGTAAATAGTGAAATTTGGAGAGAGAATTTGAGAAGTTGAAAGAAACTAAACAGGCCTTTGTTTGCTCATGTGGCCGTTCCTGCCACATTCGCCTTCTGCACAGCCATTTGTCATGCGCGCTACAGTGGCCTCACACAAAATCATCCATTGTGTCATGTCGTCTGCACCCAGCCACCCATAGGCCATATGTCTCATGCCACCGTGCTGGCGGTGTTCAGGAGGGGAGTAGGAGGAAGCGAGAGAGGGAGGGAATTAATAGATAAAGGAGAGGGGTGGAAGAGATATAATTACCTTATCTATACCATAGAGAGAATTAGATTTGAAAATATTTCTCATCAACAAAAAATCCACACCCACCTCACATAGGACCTACCTGTCGGGAAAATTGGTTGACGAATGGTCAAAAAAAAGAGGGGGAGGGACATTCCTGTGTTGATTTCCCCCTCTAAACCTAAAACTTTTTTCATCCAAAAAAAGGCCCACCTAAATATACCCACATTTGTACCCACGTCTATACACAATTATCCCGTATTGCTAAAAGACAATAAAATTAGAGAGTTTTTCTCTATATAAATAAATGCCAACTATCGTTAGTTTTGAGAATAACTAAAACTCTTTATACACGAGAGAGCGAATATAAAGTATTTTTAAAAGCGCTTTGCACTAAAGTGAATTGATATTGTTTTAGTACCTCATCAATAAACATGCGTGCCTTACGTGCATTCTTGTTAGTATCCTAAATGTGCATTTGATCTCGCTTTCGACGTGACTAATCAGCCAGAGAATTACGGTGTAGTACCAGTGCGAAACTACTCCGTACCCCAAGGGGAAGCTTCGCGGAAGCTCCCTGCTTGCCCGTTTTGGCAAGATGCCATGGCCGCTGCCTTTTACCCGCCTGGCCAGATCCGTGCAACTGCAGCAACTACTCTCTCGCGTCGTCTCGAGGAGTCAGTAACACGCACAACACTGTTCCTGTCCCTGATGCACTGATGCAGATGCTTTCACCGCAGCATCCGGCCAAACACAAACAGGCATAGGCATGTTCCCTGTATCCCAAAGTTCTTTAAAAAAGAGGATCACTTGAGAATATGTTTGTGTGTGTGAGAGAGAGAGCATACCATGCCCAACCAAACCCTAGCCCCTCTCTCTCTCTCTCCAGTGCCTCAACTGTAGGACCCAATGCAAATAGAGTGTGGGTTAATTAGGAGCGTCCATTTGTAGACATTTGTGTTGCTCTGGTAATGGATCTTGTGGATTTTTTTGTTTTGTGTATGGATCGATCACATAGTAGCAAGAGGTCTACATTCACTTGGATTTCACAAGTTCTGATAGCTAGCATTCATGTATCGAGTTTTTGTATATGTTCCGGCGAGTGTTGGATGTCACGTCGTCGGCACACAACCGAAGATGCTTCAGCGGGCCTCTTATATGGCTTCCGTATGCTAGTTAAACAACTTGGTTTAGAGGGCAACTAGGACCAAATACACAGTAGTACTACCTACGGTTACATGTGCATTGCTGCGCGTGCGCATTCCTCACCAGACTTTTTTCGTTGGTTGAAAATAAAGTCGTGCATGTAGCTGTATTCAAAATTTTTTAGCACGAAATTTTAGCAGCATCCAACAGTTTCATGTGGTACCAGATTCAACATTTTTGTCAACTTAATTCAACATTTTAAAAACATTGGTTCAACATTTTAGTATATTACAAATGTTGAACTAGTATACGACAAATGTTGATTTAAAAATAATTATAAAAAATATGAAATATATTCAAATTGGAGCTTGTTTTGTTGCATTAATTCTAACTAAGACCACAATTCAAACAGATTTGAAAAATGATTTATAGTTTGAGAAAAAAATAAAATTAAAGATCAAAATCTAAATGGAACCCGTCCGACCAACTTATGCATGCAGCAACCGAGCAACCGCGTACCTCCAGCTGTCCCTCCAACTGTCCACGTGCACCCCTTTTACTGTTGTCCATGATGATCTGATCCGCTCATCTCCTATGCACCAGTCTCAAACACTGGAAGCCGAGCTATATAAGATTCCCGGCTTCAGCGGTGCACCGTGATGAGCGTCACGACGAGGTTGAAGTGCGGCCCATTTATTTGACCCCCCATATTCCTGTTGCACTACATACTTGTGAAACAAAAAAAAAAGAAAAGGTAACGCACAGTTGTGGTTTGGGCCACAAGGGGTGCGAACCCGGCCCGATTAAGGGAATCTGATGAAGAAAAAGGGAAAAACAGGAGGAGAGGGGTTCGGTTTCAATTTTCATATGATTTGAATAATTGGAAGTATTCCAATATTTTCAGGGATAAATAGAAAAGGGTATAGTTTATAGTATTAAAAAATAATTAAAACGAGAAGTTTCAGCTTCTATAGGCTGGCCGAGGGAATTATTTTTCACAAGCACATGAACACATATGATACTCGAACAGGTTAGTTACGTTAGGAATGTTCATGCATATTCCATATGTATGTACATAGATTGTGTATGCTAGCCGTCACTATATAAATCAATGCCGTACAAGCCAATAGACGTTGAGCTCCGCCCTTTTGCTTTACTACCCGACCTACAAGCGACTCGAGTCTTCATAGATTTTAGTCGTCGACCAAAGTCCAGCATGAGAGGCAACTGCAGCATGTCGTACAAGATGATGGCCATACTCTTGTCCTTCATTATGTTGCTTATTTATGCGCAGCATGCACAGTGTAAATATCCATAACACACCTCTCGTTCTGTTATTAGATTTAACGATGTAGATATTATGTGTGCTGATAATAAACACAATACTGCTACCGTACAGGTCGTCCTTATCAGCTACTAGAGGACAATGCTACAACGATCTACTCCAAGACTGATGGGAACAAGGCCTGCGATTTAGTATTTTGCGTCAGCGGGGTGGATGTACGTACGCAGATGACCCAGATGGCCCTACCCACGATTGCTACTGTTGTGAGCCGGATCAGAAAACGCCGGCCGTGCTTTGGCACGAGGGATGAGTGTAGGGCTCACTGCCCATTCTGCAAAACCTAGGGGCCTCCATGTCTGTCCCCGCCAAACAAACGACGATGCAAGAATATAGCTAGGTAGCTTATATTGAATAAATAAAATGACGGTGGATGTTTATTCTTATATATAATAATCCTCGCTATCAAATAATTGAATAAGTTAAAGATTTCCGTGTGCATATTCTGCATTATTCTTGCTAATTTGTTTATCCCCGACATCCCTTTTGTATTATTTTCACTTGCTTACGTCTAATTTATTATTTTTAGTTTCTAAAATATCACGTGTCCCCTGATTTTTTTCATCCTTTTTAATTAATAAGGAAGCGTAGAGTCGGACACTGTTATTTGGACACTGTTATTTGAACCCAAAATTCTGAAATGCAATTGCTTCATCAGCAATCCCTTAATCAAGCAGGGCCCTAAGGGCGTCCTCAAAGAAAATGAGGTAATCATCAGCACACAAGGTTGAGGGTTTGAGGATTTGAGCGTCGAAAAAAGTCGCTTTAACGCGACCTACCCTACAAATCGATTGCAAGAATAAGAAAAGAATATCACCTGTGGGGAGAACCTGAGAACTTTGCTATCGTGTGCGTGTTCCAGCAAGAGCCCATCATGAAGGAGGTGACACGTGTGCAAGTGCACATAGCACTACGGCCATGTGCGCCTTCCTGCCTGCATTTGCCGTGGCCGCTTTTCAGCCCGTTTCATAGGTTTCCGGAAAAATATTTTTTAAGAGAATCTTGCATACATGGAGAATTAAATGAAGTCTATTTATAAAACTTTTTTAAGAATGATGGTAACTTACGCGACAAATTAATGAGTATAATTAATCCATGATTTACTACAGTAATACTACAGTAACTATCCTCTAATCGTGCGGTCAAAGACTTCATTAGAATGGTCTTGCAGATTAACTCGGGTTGTGAAGGTAGTTTTATAAACTGACTTTATTTAATACCCTTAATTAGTGTCAAACATGATGGCCATCCTAAAGAAACACGCCAGCCCCATAACCGCTTCGCCTTCTGCACAACCGGCAGCTGTGCTACAATAGCCTTTGCACAACCATCTATCGTGCCGTGTGCCCCGCACCCGTGCCTCATGCCACCGCTTGCGCCACCATGCTGGTGATGTTCAGCGTTCTGGAGATGAGAGTATAGGGGTGGATGTCGGGCTCAGCTCGACTCGTTGTGGTTCGTTAGCTTAACGACCCGGCCAGCTCGGCTCGACTTGTTATCAAAACGAGCAAAAAAAAACTGACTCAACTTGTTACCAAAACGAGAAAAAAAAACTAGCTCGACTTGAGCTCGAGGTAGCTTGTTAAGCTCGCTAGCCAAAATTAAATTTAAAATTAACATTAATATATATATGAAACATTAAAAATATAATAATTATAAGATTTTTATACTTCTAAAATATAGTATACTATAATATTATAGTAGAACATAATCATATCGTCATTTGACATCATATACAGAGATTTCTCAAGTCATATCTAATCAATAGTTTACTTGTTAGTTTATCGGACCTTATAACTCATTTGGCTGGCGAGCTAGCTTGTTAACGAAACGAGCAAATAGCTACTCGGCTCGGTACAAAATCCATCAACCCACACAGCTTCCGAGTTTAACCCTAGGGGAGTAGAAGGGAGGGAGGGAGGTAGGGAAGAGATAAGTGAAAGAAGAGATATAGGAGAGGGGTGGAAGAGACAAGGGAGAGCTTGTTATTTCAACTTCATCAAATAAGTTATTTTATTTGATCTTACTCATGGGGTCCAAGCATGTCCATTTTTAACTAAAAGTTGATCACATATAATATAATGACAGGTACTACATATTTTATTTTTTGAAAGGAAAGCAGGAGCCCTGCTATATCATATAAGGAGGGGAAGCAAACAAGGTTCGTACAAAGTTGTTATTACGAAAATGAAACACTGATCTCGCAACGCTCTTGTGAAACTAATAACATAGAAAGCAGGTATTACATATGAAGAGTACATTTGGTCACATAGGTTCAAGACCCAAATGCCACACGGCATACTCTCTCTCTCGTTCGCTCTCTCTCTCACACAACACAAGAACACTTTCTCAAATGAGACCTCTTTTCTAAAGAACTGCAAAGTCTGGTAGAGTGATAGCCTTGGGATGCAGGGCACATGCTGCAGACATGCATATGGTCCCCCATGAGATCCAAGCGATTGGCCACTGGATTGGGTTTTCCCAGAAGTTAACAGTAAACCCTTGCTCTAGCTGCTTTGTCCGTACAACGCGCGCTCTCTCTCTCCCTCTCTCTCCCGAGCCCGATCCAGAAATCTGAAGAAAAAGAAACGAAAGGAGGAGGAGAGGGATTCGGTTTCAAATGATTTGATTAACTGAAAGTGTTCCAATATTTTTCAGGGATATATAGAAAGGGTGTAGTTTATATAGTAGTAATAAAAAAATTAAAAACGAAAGTGTTCCAATATGGCTGGCTGAGGGAATCATTTTTGTAAGCACGTGATTGTCTAGGGTCGTATGTATCTTTCCGTTTGTGTCTGTGTAACTAGAGTCCACATCATATTGGAACAGGTTAGTTACATTAAGGATATCCACACATTTCCATATATGTACCAATGCCGTCACTATATAAACCAATGCCGTACAAGCCAATTGCTGTGAACTTCCGCCCTTTTGCTTTACTATTACTACTACTACCCAACCTACAAGTGTTGACTCTTCGTAGAGCTTGGTTATTGATCACAGTCCAACATGAGAGGTAGCTGCAGCATGTCGGCCAAGATGATGGCCATATTTTTGTCCTTCATTATGTTACTTTTTGTAACGCCAACACATTGTAAGTATCCACAAGACAAAAGACCTCGTTTTGTTATTAGCAAAATAAATATATGCATATATTATTTGCTCATAAACACACAATATTGTTATAGGTCGTCATTATCAGCTACGCGTGGACAATGCTACAATATTGTGTTTTATGAACCATTAATGGTGTACTCCAAGACAGATGGGAACCAAGCCTGCGACCTTGTGTTTTGTACCAAGCGGAGTGGATGTATAAATGACCAAGGTGACGTGAGGTTGGATGTCTGCTACTGCTGCGAGCCAGATCTGAAGACACGGCCGTGTTATATTACGAGGGATGAGTGCAGGGCCAACTGTCCATTCTGCAAAACCTAGGGACAATGTGTGCTTCGTGTCTGTCCCGGCCAAATTTTTTTAGATGATGCAATAATAAGGCTAGATAGCTTATTGCATAAATACAAGGTTTTATGGTGTTTTTGTCCCTACTTTAAAGTATAATTGGGATTTTGCCCTCGTTTTTTTTAACTTTGTGATTTTGCCCTCACTATTCACAAAGTCAATGCGATTTTACCCCTGATCTTTGCTTATTTATCCCTGTTTTTACCATTGACTAGGGGCAAAATCGTATTGACTTTGTGAATGGTGCGGATAAAATCACAGAGTCAAAAAAGAGGACAAAATCACAATTACACTTCAAAACAGGGGCAAGAACACCAATAAAAAGGCATGTGGATGTTTGATCTTAATTATCGTTATCAAATAATTGAAGAATTTAAATATCGTACTGTTGCACGCATATTCTGCATTCTTGATAATAATTTTTATCATCGACATATGTACCGTTTGTGTAACTTTGGCTTATTTTATATCTAACTAGCAAATGTGCCCGTACGTTGCTACGGGAGAAAAAATATTGAGTAAATTTTCTGTATGCCATTAAAAATTATACCTATCTCTTATATACCATCATAAATACAACAATCTCTTCATTGCCTTTGTTTTTTTCATCCTTCTATGCCATTCCGTTAGATTGGGCCGTTACATGTGATGGATAGTCTATGGGTCCCATGCGTCAGTGAGAAGGAAAACAAACACGTTTCCCATTTTCTTTCTTGGTTATTCCACCCTCGTGAGAGATAGAATTTGGTTATTCTGCCCGCGTGAGAGATAGAATCGGGATTGTGCCGCTCCCATGAGCGGAGGGACTGAGCCAAGGACGCCACTTCTTCCTATCCATCGGAGGAACCGAGCACTGTGGCGGCTCTCCCATCCACGGAGAGCTGGGCCAAGGGCCATGCTCCCCATCCATGAACCACGGTAGAGACTGAGCATGCGGCGCCGCTCACATCGGCGGGAGGAACCGAGCCGATACGAGCAAGGCTGCGGCGCGTCCGCGGGAGGGCCGGGCCTAGCAAGGCGGTCACGCTCGCGTTCGCGGGAGGGGGCCGACCCGAGCAAGGTGTCGCTGCTCCCATCCACGGGAGGGCCGGAGCGAGCAACGCGGCACCGCTTCTGTCCGCGGGAGGGCCAGGCCGAGCAAGGCAGCCACGATCTCGTCCGCGGTCCGGCCCATGGTTAATCAGGCATACAATTTTTTTAGACAAAACACACGAAGCAATTCCGATTCTAACATGCTTGGCGATCGAATACGTACTCGTATCGTATCAGTTGATAACTTCAACCGTGTGGCACAGGAGGAGGGCGAGAGCGTCCAGGATAAGACCTGTAATTATCAGGGACGTCTAATTCTATCAGGCCTCTCTTTATTATTAGGTAAATATTAGGAGGGTTTTTATAAAATTATATGACGCACCGCAGAATCAACCGTTTCCTAGGTACCATAAAAGCAATCCTTGCTTTATAATTAGGTAGAGATTTAGAAGTCATCCATCTGTTGCCTCACTCGGACATCATCTCAGTCTAACCCTAGAGGGAGTTACAACGATAACGTGCGGCGGCCCACCCCAGAGGCCCAGACTACGTACGTCCTCCACCGTTTGCATTCAGGTAATTTTACCTCCGTCGCCCATGATACTGTATAAGCAGGGAGATCTCGGATTGTCAGCCAGGATACTTCGATCCCATGTTCATGCCAAGGTCGAACAGAGAGAGAACGTACGGCAAGGCTGGGAGGGCTGCATGCTCCTCGGCCCCTGCTCCCCACGTATGGAATGGAAACGGATCGGATACGCACGGAATCGGATTCGGATATCATTTTTTACCATATTTTATTTCGAATACGGATACGGATTCGGATATCCTCGGATACAAATACAAAACGGATGTCTCGGATTCAGATACGTTCGGATATTTCATTGCCTTCTGTTATAACAATTAACAAGTATTAATTTATTTTATCTATAGATTTAGAAAAAG
>OAMR01000022.1:1693022-1706210 GCA_900205405.1 Echinochloa crus-galli | reverse complement strand
TAATTAAATAAAGCATATAAAATACTTTATATTAATAAAATAAGTAAAACAAAATATTTAAGTGTAATTTATATAGATAATATATTAGCTTGAAACTAAGTCAAAATAATATGTTCATATAATGGTTTGAATATGTGTTTATTCTATTCGGATACGGATAATGTCGGATATTTCATCCATATTATTCACATTTATTTCGAATTCGGTTATATCCACCTTACTTACTACATTAGAAACAAAACGGATACGGATATCCATATTAAAGAAAAAACGAAGAAACAAAACGGATACGGATATCCACGTTAAAAACAAAACGGATACAGTAGCGGCAACTCTTCCAATGTCATTTCTTCATGGATGGCTGCTTGACAAGTAGGAACTTAGCAGGTCCTTACCTCTCTTTATCTGATTAAATACAAATTAAATAATTTGGATAACTATTTTACCATTTCCATCCTTGTCCCACGAACGCGGGTGAGTGGTCGTGACCCTCTCGGAGCCTGCGCTTGGGTTGTGTCAGCGGTGGAGGGGCCAGTCATTGCTTTGGCGTCTGGCGGCGGCGCCGTTCTTTGCACGCACATGGCCGGAGCGGCTTGTCCCCGGTTCTCTCCCCTGTCAAATCTGCGGAACAGCGCCAATTCATCTTGAAGCCGCCCTCATCGCCGCTCCACGTTACGATCCGTTTGGTTTTGAGCTCAACGGATCCATGGATTGGACGTCTTATACGGCTCAGGTTCCTTACTTTGATTTACTTTCAGTGCCATGAGTATTTTGGCATGTGTTTCTTTCCACCCAAACCAAAAATTTCCAAAAGTGAAAGTGCATCTAGGCACTTATATGTTTTGGTGATTTTGGATGACAACATGATTAGTCATTTAACTTGTTTACTTAAGTATATGAGCAGGAAATAATGAAGAAAGCAAACAAGTGTTAATCATACCATGTAAGCAATACAAATGACAAGTGAAGTGAAATGACAAATGAGACAAGGAGTTAAGCAAATTGATTGGTCTCATAGATAAGATACTTGTCAAAGATTGTGGGATATGTCATTTGAAGAATTGGAATTTCTTTGGGCTTGTTCCATAGCAATAGTTACATTCAAAGTGAGACATGATTCTATTGATAAGTATATGGTCTCAAGTGCATTGATGCTTATGGACAAGATTATCTACCAAAGAAGATATTCAAGCAAATCAAAGACATGGATTTCAATGTGTTATTCATTGATGATGCAATGCAAAGCGAAGCTTAATTTGGCAAGAGAGGACGGAAGGGATCAAGCTAGATGCGAGTGACGTTCCTAGCAAGGTGAAGGGCAAATTGGTTTTGTAGCCGAGGTACCTTGCTTGGTGGAAAGGTCTAGCATTATAGTTTGGGTTCTATACGTCAATCAAGTCATATCAAGTGAAGCAATGCGAAGCATCTAATCTTTTATTGATCATATGATGGAATGGCTTATGAATTGTTCGTGCAATGAAAATTCTAAGTCATGAAGCTCAACATTGGATTAGCTCAAACAAGACATGAATTGTTGAAGCCCTCAAGTTGAAGAATGATCAAGTATGGCATCAAGGAAGATCTACAAGCTCAAGTGGTAGACTCCATTTATTGTTTTAATCTTGAGTTTAGGAATGCCGTACTATCAAGAGGGATGCAACATTAGTTGTCTTGGTTTACACCAAAAAGTGCTCATTAGATCAACCCATGTGAGATAGCCTTGAGAGAAATACACTTGGAAATTTAGTGTGCTGAAAGACCCCAAACCGGTCTGACCGGTTTGGGAAACCGGTCTGACCGGTTTGGGCTCTGACAGGTGTAACGGCTAGTATAGTTCGTAAACCGGTCTGACCGGTTTGGGAATCCGGTCTGACCGGTTTCCAACGGCTATAACGGCTAGTTTTGGTTGTGTGGGGTATTTATACCCCATACCCCTCTCCTTTGAGGGGTGCTGGTTGCAGTGCCTTTGTGGCTCGTCCAAGCTATAGATGAACTACAGTCCATCCATTATATTGCATACACGTCGAAATCAGGGCTTATTTCGCAAAAAAGGAAAAAAAAAGCATCAGGGTTCAAACGGATTTAACTAGACTACCGCTTGGAGCTAGGTGCATGAAGCAAGAGTGATTTTAAAAACTTGACATTTCGATCAACCGGTGATTCCGTACCACAGAGCAACTATGTGGTTGGAATCTATAGCATAGATTAATTAGGATGATATCATCTCCTCGCACCAAAGGAGAAAATAATTATTATCATCTAGCAGGGAGTAATAAAAATGATATCGTTCGGTATGTAAACCATAAGTTGATCGAGACTCCAGAGCCAGGTGTAGAAGAAGATATCCTAGAATACTGGCAGAACAATATAATTGCGGAAATCTGGTCCCTGGACGTGGTCTTGTTGACTGAAAACAATCATTTTCTGAGTATAAGTTGTAACTCAAATAACAGCCCCCATGGTCCAATCCCCCAGCTCCATATGATGTTTGCTTAGTTGCGCTGAACATGTTTGATCACGTAAGCTTGCCATTGTTTACACCTTAATCAGCCTAATGACAAGAGACTCTAGTTTAATAATTGGTACTAGCTACGAGAAGACAAACTCAGCCTAACTAGTTTATCACGAACACAACCGGCCAATAGCGTACGTACAGATGTATCCGAAGTCCGAACCTAGTTGAAAACTTGGTTTAGTTCCCCTTGAATTAAAAACAAAAAGAGGTCAGGATGAACTAAACCTGCTCCACGTAGGCCGGCTGCAGCAAAACTGAGATGGTCAGCGACGTTCCGGATGCAGACATGCAGTCGAAATTACTAAAGTTCGGTATTTCGATCGACCATCATCGTCTGATCCACAACCATACCAACATTTAGAAATTATCACCGATCAACTTATCCTTTTACCCGGCTTTATTGTTAATCGCACTGCAGTACTCGCCGAGGTCTAATCCGGTACGGAATTAGTAGTAAGCAACACGTGTGCGTGCTCAGCTCCAAACCTTACAATAACAATCCTAAAACATTTGCGATAAAATTATTTAGCCGACCATACGTTGAGTAGAGTTAATTATTAGGAGTTGCATTATAACTGCGCGTCTCCATCAGCAGCAATTCATCAGCAGGTACGGTCAAGGGAAAATTAACTAAATGGAGAGCATGTCTCCGTCCGTCAGCCGCCTCGCTCCAAAGCGCGCGCGCTGCCTCTCTACGGTTCTAGCAGTCAACTTCTTCTACCCGTCCAAAGCCTGGCCTGCCGCCGCGTGTCCTAACCCCGGAGCAATCCCGTCCAATCAATTTCTTAATTTCCACGGCGCAACAGCAATCTGATGCCGAGCATGATTGAATAATCAGCGTCCAAATCGAGCCGGTAACGCGTCCAACGTTGGGTGCGTAATCGCATGCATTATCGCCCAAGATAAACTGCAAACCAAAAAAAACAGCCCCTGACGATCTGATCGGCGTATTCTAATTTAATTTCTACAGCGCGCACATGTAGCACGCAGGAAACGTTCCGCATTGCTGGCTGCCAGAATTTTGCTCGGATCGATCGAACTATTCCGAATTGATGTGCTCGGATCCACAGAAAAAATTATGAACATCTTTGCAAAAGGGTAAAGCAGCCTTGAAAGGGAACGACACTGGTGGTGTGCTACCGATACTCGAGCAGAGGGTCTACATGCACCGGTAGTGGCCTGCAAGTGATGATTTTTGTAACGTAGTGTGCGCACGGTGCGGTAGCTGTATTTTAGGGCTTGACTTTTATGCTTAATAAAGAACCAAGCAAGGTTAGTGGGTAGATATATGTGTCTCCTTAAGCTAAAGCAAGCATTTGTTTTGAAGCAGCTGGGCGATCGTTGTTAGGGCAGCTAGCTACGGAGGATGAAGTTAAAGCCATAGCTGAGCTCACTATTGTAATTGCTTGATACCAAATTAACATAGGTGCAAATTAACAAAAGTTAGCTACCACGTGAACAACACTCATTAAGGCATACAATCAGCTATTTGGAGCCCCATGTTCTTAACACAACAAAGAGTGTCATGACTTACCAAAGGCCCAGCAACCTCCTTCATCTTCCCTTTTCCATACAGGCATTCCACCAAAGCGAGAGCAAACTCAATTGTTGTTCCTGGACCCTGGCTGATCACATCATTTTAATCCACCACTACCCTTAAGTTCACAGGGATCACCTCTGCAGTGAACTTCTCCACAAATGACGGATAACAGGTTGCCTGCAACAACAAATTAAGCCACCAATTTATCAAGGCTATACATATTTTCGAGCAAAGCCGCTGCACAGAATGTTGACCAATGTCGCACCTTTAAGCCTTTCAGCATTCCCCAATAGGCCAGTGTCACCGCCGGCGCAGCCAGGGGCGGACAGGATTTGGTCCAAGGCCTAGGGCCACTCCATGGGCCAGTTCGTGAATAAATGTTGGGCTTCTTTGCTACATTGATCTACAGTGTGGAGAATTTCGGTCCACGCCTAGGCCCATGGCCCAAATGGCCCTAGGCCTCTATCCGCCACTGGGCGCAGCATAGATGGCACCGTAGATGCCCCATTCTCGGCGTGGTTCTTGACCATCTTCTCGAGTGCTTTGCAATCTCCAAGGTTAACTGATCCTGGCATTCCTCCCTACACCACACTAACCGTCAACATCAAAAGAGCAGGCAATGCATCACCCTCCTACTTAAGCAGCTTAAGCAGGTGGCAGCGGGGCCGGTCCTGAGATTTTTACAGCCCCGAGCAAAAACATAAAACTGGGGCCTCTATCACTTGGCAAGTAGCATCTTTACTATATAATTCATGTCTAATTAGCCTAAATGCTTTTGTATTGTATATAGCAGCTGAAAATGCAAACAAATTGTTCATTTTTCTAGTGAGTTTTGAGTAATACATTCTAGAGTTACAAATGCATCTTGACTTCTTTCATTATGCTCTCAATTCCTCAAAGTAATTACACGTACAATCATCATTCATCACCCATAGACAGTAAAATAATATTCAACAATCATCATATGAAATAAACAATGGCAATAAGCATATATATGGATGGCAGCACAAGCTCACAATCACGTATCAGTGTTTATACTACTACACTAACAGGCACAAGCGCTAGTACTCTAGCAACAGCAAGCAATCAGTAGTAGCAAGACTACGTCCTCATACACGGAAACTACATATATATGTAATGATGTATAGTCCTCTAATCTAATGACAGGAAGAGGGTACCGATCCTAACGATGGGGAAGAGGTTACCGATGCCAATGACGAGATCCACCAGCGTCTAGCCGCGAGCGAAGGGTGGCCCGCAGCGGCCTGGCCGCGAGCGAAGGGCGGGCGGCAGAGGAGTGAAGGGCAGCCGCGAGCGATGGGTGCCCTTCGCTCGCGGAGATCCCTGGCGGCGCGCGTGCGATCCCAGGCAGCGAGCGTGCCGGCCACCGATGGAACGAGGGTACGTAGAGGGTTCGGCAGCGAACGACGATCTAGGGAAAGAGGGTAGGCCGCGGAGAGAGGACGACGCCGGAGGAGGATCCTTGGGAAGATGCAGTGGCGGACCCTGAAATTCTTTGGAGCCCTGATCTATATATACTCTGTCTCTTATACACATCTAGATTATATATGATGTACATATCTAGGGGGAGATTATTTCAATATTTGTGTCCTTGAGACTAATATTTTTTCTAGTGAATTTGTAGTCTCATCAACGAGAGTACTTCTCTCATTTGGAGTTGTCAACTTGTCTTGTGATTCATGACGGTAACACTATAGTCATTCTTTTCATGAATCTTGATCTCAATTTGTGTTTTGTCAACTCAACATAATATAGCATTAAATTCCTTAAAATGATTTAATCTTTCAATATCAGTGCATATGAATCCTTGCTTATCTCAAAAGCACTAAAATAAGGAATTTGATCTATATCGTGTAGCTTCGTAATTAATGACCTACTTTCATGCTTTATTTAAAGTCATTAATTATGAAATCTTGTGTTGTGCACATTAACGTTTTCTCTTGTTGTGCACATTAATGTTTTCTCTCTATGTTGATCAAATTAATTATATCATGAGAGAATTCATATGGGCAAAATTGATAATATTGTACAACACATGTTACTAGAGGCCAAGGTATGTTTTCTATGAACTAGTTTTTACCTTGTGCATCTAGGCCCTTGTCATGCTAGTGTGCATGTACATGCAAATATAAAAGCTCCCTTGCGTCCATTATTATTTAGTTAACATCTTTCTTGGTGATTGGTGTAAACTAAATATGTTAATGTCATGTGTGCTTAATATAGGTGCATGTACTTGTGTGACTTAGGATATTTTGAAAAATCCAACTAGCATGAAGGTTGTGTGATTTTGAAAATCTTTGAGTCTTTGGTCTTTTGACCTTTGTCGATCTATTTGTGACTATAGTTAACTTTGCTTGATTGATGGCTAGTCACAAATAGTGAGATTTTCTCAAGTTCCATAAAATCCTTTATCTATTGTCATCCCATTTCTTTCGGAAGAAACGAAAGAAAATTTGATTTTATCTTTTCTCATATGGACAATCTTGAGAAGTTGAAGACCATGCATATCAACATACACTCTCAGATCAAGTGAACAAGTTTTGGGTCTTAATTTCCACCATTTTGGACTAGTCTCAGCTGCCTGGGGAAAACCGGTCTGACCGGTTTCCCAAACCGGTCTGACCGGTTTGGGCCCAAGCAGCTGGGTGAACATTTTATGGAAAATCTTGGATTTTGAAGGCCAAATTTCATCATTATATCTTCTCAGATCAGAGGAGCAAGTTTTGGAACAGTTTTAAAGCAAGATCCGACCTTGGATCGGAAGATCCGATAGGAAGTTCCGAGTAGCTCTGTCTCGAGTTGTTCCTGGCCCGGAAGATCCGAAGTTCATCAGAAGATCCGACAAAATTCTCGGAAGATCTGGAGTTTCTGGCAGACCCAGCTCCCTGGGAGAAACCGGTCTGACCGGTTTCCCAAACCGGTCTGACCGGTTTGGCCCAGGGAGATGGCCCACATGGATTATCTCCGCCCGTGATTCCCTCTCTCTCTCCCATATTCATTCAACACCCAGCCTCTCTCTCTCCTGTTCTTCACCGAAAGAAGACCCTCTCTTGGCGATTTGAGGATTCAACCAAGGAAAAGTGATTTCTTCTTGGATTTGGAGTGCCCCAAGGCTGCTAGATTGATTCCCCATCAAGTTGTGCACTCAAATCTTCATCTCTCTCGAGTTCTTGGTTCTCAAGGTATTCAAATCTTCCCATCGCCCGATCTATGAGCTCAATGCATATCTGTCAAAACCCTTCGGTAGAACATCTTCTGGCATGTCTAGGAACCTATCCCTAAGAGATGGATTGAATTGGTTGGCTACATTTTGCCGACATCGATTTGCATCCCACTGCGCAAAGCGGTCTGACCGGTTTGGCAAACCGGTCTGACCGGTTTGGGCAGTAGTGGTTCAAGTCCCTGTTTTGCAACGTGTTGGCTCACATATGGACTAGGGATAGCTTGTATTGAAATATCATTTCAATATCCTCATCAAACTCTGTCCAGATTGATCCCTAACTCGTTTTGGCTCAGCTCAGGCAAAAGCGGTCTGACCGGTTTGGGTAACCGGTCTGACCGGTTTGGCCCTGAGCTGACCCAAAACTTGTTAGGTGCTCTCTATCAATTCCATACTTGATCCAATCTGTTTCTGGGCACTATCATGTTCATCTTCCAAATTGATCTTCAACTCGAGTTGGTTCAGCTCAGACCAAAAGCGGTCTGACCGGTTCCTAGAACCGGTCTGACCGGTTTTGTGCTGAGTTGAATCAAATCCGGTTGAATGCACTCAATCGTTTTAAATCTTTTGATCAATTATCTCCTAGGTATTGATACTTTGTGTGTCACTTTGTGAACCTAGGAAGGACATAAAAGATGCCTAAAGGATCACATGCCGAGAGAATCAAGAAGAGCAAGTTTGATGTACCCGGAGGCAGTAGCTCGGGTCATGCGAGTGGAAGAGCTTTGAGGCCTAGGAGGCCAAAGAGGGCAGCAGACCAGGAAATTGAGGAGGTGGATGTTGTGGAAATTCTACTGATGATGATGGTAGAAGATGAGAGTTTCAGGGGTTGAGTACCGCCGATGGTCAGCCGGCGGATGTTGATATTGATGAGGAGATGGCAGCAGATGATTATGAGGAAGAGGTGGCTGGATGATGATATTGATGAGAAGCCCCTCTTGTTCTTGAGATTTGCCGCCCACTGGCCCAGCACCCGTGATTTCCTCTCTCTCCTACCATACTCATTCAACTCTTCTCTTCTCTCTCTCCTGTTCTACCCCGAGAGAAGGCCCCTCTTTGGCGATTTGGAGTTTCAACCAAGGAAAAGTTGATCTCTCTTCGGATTTGGAGTGCCCCAAGGCTGTTGATTGGATTCCCATCAAGTTGTGCACTCAAATCATCTTCTCTCTCGAGTTCTTGGTTATCAAGGTATTCAAATCTTTCCATCGCCCGATCTATGAGCTCAATGCATATCTGTCAAAACCCTTCGGTAGAACATCTTCTGGCATGTCTAGGAACCTATCCCTAAGAGATGGATTGAATTGGTTGGCTACATTTTGCGCGACATCGATTTGCATCACCACTGCGCAAAGCGGTCTGACCGGTTTGGCAAACCGGTCTGACCGGTTTGGGCAGTAGTGGTTCAAGTCCCTGTTTTGCAACGTGTTGGCTCACAACACTTGCAACTTTAGCACATTCTTGTTAATTGAAGTGTTTAATTAATATTTTAAGCATATGAAATGTGGTATGTTTAATTGCTCTTCTGTGGAGCAAAGTTTGATTATTTTTCAGAGTATACCACATAAGATCCGACACTGAGGCCGGAAGATCTGACCAGATGATCCGGGCGGCTCTGTGACGAAATTTTCCCGGCCGGATGATCAATCGGAAGATCCGAGCTGAAACCGGTCTGACCGGTTTCCCAAACCGGTCTGACCGGTTTGGCCCAGGGAGATGGCCCACATGGATTCATCTCCGCCCGTGATTCCCTCTCTCTCTCCCATATTCATTCAACACCCCAGCCTCTCTCTCTCCTGTTCTTCACCGAAAGAAGACCCTCTCTTGGCGATTTGAGGATTCAACCAAGGAAAAGTGATTTCTTCTTGGATTTGGAGTGCCCCAAGGCTGCTAGATTGATTCCCCATCAAGTTGTGCACTCAAATCTTCATCTCTCTCGAGTTCTTGGTTCTCAAGGTATTCAAATCTTCCCATCGCCCGATCTATGAGCTCAATGCATATCTGTCAAAACCCTTCGGTAGAACATCTTCTGGCATGTCTAGGAACCTATCCCTAAGAGATGGATTGAATTGGTTGGCTACATTTTGCGCGACATCGATTTGCATCACCACTGCGCAAAGCGGTCTGACCGGTTTGGCAAACCGGTCTGACCGGTTTGGGCAGTAGTGGTTCAAGTCCCTGTTTTGCAACGTGTTGGCTCACATATGGACTAGGGATAGCTTGTATTGAAATATCATTTCAATATCCTCATCAAACTCTGTCCAGATTGATCCCTAACTCGTTTTGGCTCAGCTCAGGCAAAAGCGGTCTGACCGGTTTGGGTAACCGGTCTGACCGGTTTGGCCCTGAGCTGACCCAAAACTTGTTAGGTGTTCTCTATCAATTCCACACTTGATCCAATCTGTTTCTGGGCACCTTATCATGTTCATCTGTCCAAATTGATCTTCAACTCGAGTTGGTTCAGCTCAGACCAAAAGCGGTCTGACCGGTTCCTAGAACCGGTCTGACCGGTTTTGTGCTGAGTTGAATCAAATCCGGTTGAATGCACTCAATCGTTTTAAATCTTTTGATCAATTATCTCCTAGGTATTGATACTTTGTGTGTCACTTTGTGAACCTAGGAAGGACATAAAAGATGCCTAAAGGATCACATGCCGAGAGAATCAAGAAGAGCAAGTTTGATGTACCCGGAGGCAGTAGCTCGGGTCATGCGAGTGGAAGAGCTTTGAGGCCTAGGAGGCCAAAGAGGGCAGCAGACCAGGAAATTGAGGAGGTGGATGTTGTGGGAAATTCTACTGATGATGAGGTAGAAGATGAGAGTTTCAGGGTTGAGTACCGCCATGGTCAGCCGGCGGATGTTGATATTGATGAGGAGATGGCAGCAGATGATTATGAGGAAGAGGTGGCTGATGATGATATTGATGAGAATGCCCCTCTTGTTCTTGAGATTTGCCGACCCACTGGCCCAGCTAGCAGGAGAGTCACTGATTATCTTGCCAGTGGGATGACTGATGTTGTTAGGAGGTTGAGGAGGACTAGTCCACTTGGTGTGGATAGGACGGCAACCGACTACAGATTTTGGACCCTTTTTCAGCAGGATTTCTATGCCACAGCCATTATGAAAAAGACCAAAATCACCTCAGATGCACAGTATGTGGATTGGGATTATATGAGCAAGCATGACAACCCAGTGTTCAATGAGATCATTAGAGTATGTTCTGAAAAGAGAATTAAGCATCTCATGGGCTTCAAGCATAGTTGGAACAAGGAAGTCATTGCTCAATTTTATGCTACTGTGTTCTTTGGCTACTCTGAGCAAGAGGATGGCACACAAGAAAGAGCCATGCATTGGATGACAGAAGGTCAGCGCTTTCATGTCACTTATTCTGACTTTGCTTCTATTCTTAGAGTTGGCCATGAAAGTGATGACACTGTTCGGATACATGACCGTGGAGTTATGGAACCATCTGAGATTAAATTCATGTATCCTATAGATCAAAATGGCAGTTGGGGAAAAGTGAGTGGTCTTTACACATACTATGGGATTCTTTACCGTTTGCTTAGAAAGACACTCACACCTAGAGATGACAACACCTCAGATATTTCACTTTACACGAGAAACTTGATGTATTATTTGAGGATTGGAGAGGAGACTCCTCCATTTAGTGTTGCCGACTTCATTTGGCACGAGATCAAGACTATTTCTGGAACATTTTATGGAAAATCTTGGATTTTTGAAGGCCAAATTTCATCATTATATCTTCTCAGATCAGAGGAGCAAGTTTTGGAACAGTTTTAAAGCAAGATCCGACCTTGGATCGGAAGATCCGATAGATAATTTATCATGTGCTAACCCATGTTGCTCTCAAGCAAAACGATCTTGGTATGATGAAGTGTGTGTAGAGTCTTGTGACGACCTCATTGCAAAGGAAAATGAAGAACTCAAGCAAGAGGTGGAAAGACTCACAAAGAACTTGACAACCTATCAAAGGGAAGAGCAATGCACAACCTTATCAAGATTACTGTGAATCCATGGTGAAGAAGCTTGAGAAATCAACCGTGCAAAGCTCTCGTATAACTCAAGTCAAGTCCAACACAAACCAAGATCAAGGCAATGGTGAAAAGCTTGCTCACACCAAGTGCTTCACTAAGAAAGAAGACAAGCCAACTCTCTCCAAAAGACAAAGAAATATGGAGAAGAGAAAATGCTTTGGTTGCCTTGAGAAAGGGCATCAAGTTGCTTCATGTCCAAGCAACGTGGGACTACACCAAGAAAAGCCCCAAATAAAGCTCAACAAAGGATTTCTCAAGGCACAAGCAAAGTACAGGGAAAAGTTGGTTACCGAGCAACACAAGAAGAAGGCAACTAACATCAAGCACAAGATATGCTACTCATGTCGGGAGAAAGGACACTTTGGTAAAGATTGTCCCAATGGTAAAATTACTAAACCCGACATTGTTCATTCTACAAAAGTGAAGCTTGGGGATTCTCCAAAAACCCCTTGTGCCACCAAAGTGATTCGTTCTCCAAGGAGTGGCACAAGAGCTATTTGGGTCCCTAAGCATATTGGAACTAACAACATCGGACCCAACACGAGTTGGGTACCAAAGCATGCTTGATGAGATTGTAGGGACTACGAGATGCATTGGTGGCTTGGCTTGAATGACAATCTTCAAAAATTCACTAGCAAGCCAAGAAAAATTGCTTCCGCTCCATACTCTATACCCAATGATATCTCGAGCAATATTGTGTAAAGTTGCAGTGGATCATGTTCCGACGAAATTTGCATCAAACATCGGAAATCCACGCCAATCGGTATAAGTCTGGCAAAACCGGTCTGACCGGTTTGCTAAAGCGGTCTGACCGCTTTGGCCCAGACAGTTACAATTTGAACACATACATGAGAAATGAAGATTTAAATTAATGATTTAAGCATATGCCACGTGGTATGTCTAATGGCTCTCCAGTGGAGCAAAGTTCTACCATTTTTAGGGTATACCACACAAGATCTGACACTGAGGCCGGAAGATCCGACCAGATGATCTGGGCGGCTCTGTGTTGAACTTCTCCCGACCGGATGATCCATCGGAAGATCCGAGCAGAAACCGTTCTGACCGGTTTCCCAAACCGGTCTGACCGGTTTGGCCCAGACACTTGCAACTTTGGCACATTCATGATAAATGAAGATTTTTAATTAATGATTTAAACATATGCCATGTGGTATGTCTAATGGCTCCCTAGTAGAGCATTTTTGTGTCAAATTTGCAGAGAATTAATCCCCGGTGCTTCGAGACTCAAATATGACCATATGGCTGTGCTTCACCGGAAATTTACGCTGACTACCGGAAATTTCCGTCGCATTTGACGTAAATTGGGCTAAAGACCGGAAATTTCCGACGGGAGACAACTTCTGGCAAAACCGGTCTGACCGGTTTGCCAAACCGGTCTGACCGGTTTGGCCCAGACACTTGCAACTTTGGCACATTCATGATAAATGAAGATTTTTAATTAATGATTTAAACATATGCCACATGGTATGTCTAATGGCTCCCTAGTAGAGCATTTTTGTGTCAAATTTGCAGAGAATTAATCCCCGGTGCTTCGAGACTCAAATATGACCATATGGCTGTGCTTCACCGGAAATTTACGCTGACTACCGGAAATTTCCGTCGCATTTGACGTAAATTGGGCTAAAGACCGGAAATTTCCGACGGGAGACAACTTCTGGCAAAACCGGTCTGACCGGTTTGCCAAACCGGTCTGACCGGTTTGGCCCAGAATGTTGCAACTTGAGTTGTCAAGTGTGAAATGAAGATATATTTGAGTTATTTCTTTGGGATATCATTTTTTTTTTGGCATTTGTACATCAACTTGCACCTACGTGGTTGTAAGTTT
>OAMR01000022.1:1641046-1688506 GCA_900205405.1 Echinochloa crus-galli | reverse complement strand
AAATTGACCGAATATTGAATTAATCCCCTTCCGTGTCATTCACAAGACAAAGTGCATGGTGAACCTGCTAGTTATCATCTACAGGAGCTCATCATCAAGTTTGGTTTGTGCTAGGACTTGTAGAGGGGGTTAATTTACATTGTTGGTTTCCTCTGTGGAAAACCGGTCTGACCGCTTTACCAAAGCGGTCTGACCGCTTCAAGCGGTCTGACCGGTTTTAGGAACCGGTCTGACCGGTTTCAGTGCTGACAGTGTGAAAAAGTTTGTTATTTGCAGAATTCACCTATTCACCCCCCCCTCTAGGTGACATCAAGGTCCTTTCAAAAAGGAATCTTGCATACAAGCAGTACTAAATGAACTCTATTTGCAAAACCCTTTTAGGGATGAGTACAACTTTACACGACGAATCTAATGAGCCTAATTAATCCATATTTTGCTACAGTAATGCTACAGTAACCATTATCTAATCGTGCGGTCAAAGACCTCATTAGATAGGTCTTGCAAAATAGTACAATGTTGTGAAGGTAGTTTTTTAAACTGACTTCATTTAATACCCTTAATTATTAGTCAAAGGGGTGGAAATATTTTTGCACCCCAAAGAAACACGGCCCCATGTCTAAAGAGATGCGTAACTAAGCTACATGCGTCAGAGCATAGCAAGCAAAGGATCTGATTATTGGTAGTTGATGGTATACCAGTACAGATGACATACCCTATTTTTTTTGTTCTATCGTTCATGTTTTTAATGTCATTCAACTATTCAGATTTTTCATACAGATTGTTCAGTATATACAAAATTAAAGCATGTAGATTTTCTTTGTTGGCAAATATACCGAAATAGAAGGGGCCGGACAGCGTATGTCATTATATTTGATTCTTTTTTTTTTGAAAACGAACCGCACAAGATAGTGCGCGTTTCATTGATATAGTAGAAAAAAATACAAGACCACGACCCTGGGAGGTCATATACAGGAAAATAGAAAAGAAAAGAAAAAACTAAAAAACTCGCCCGGTTGGATTGGGACATCAACACGGGGTACCACTCACGACGACACAGCGGCCTCAACCCTACTCATGAAGACAACAGCGGAGAGAAACGAATCGCAGCTCCAACCCTCATACCGCACCCTTGTAGCCATCGAAACACTGACGTGATCCGGCGCTGGTGAAGTCAACAATGGAGGCAGACGCCTTCATTGGACGTTGCAACAAAACAGGACCTATCGATGGGATGAAAAATACCAAGTCCGAGCAACTCAAACGCGCGGGGGCCTCGCCTCACCCGCCGTTGGACGCCTCCTCTCTTGTGCGCGGGGGCCTCGCCACACCCGCCACAAGTCCATGCTCCGACTCGTTCCTTATGTTGCCGTCGAGATAGCGAGCATTGCCGCCCCGCCTCCAAGGAACTTTACCAATCAACAGACCGCCGCCGTGGTCTCGACTTCAACACGTAACCTCCTCCCGTATGAAGCCGCCGCAGATCTAGGTTGTCACCTGTGCCATCCTCTGACGTTGTACCGCACCGAATAGGTTCAGCCATGCTGGACTATCCGCCGCGATCCGCTACAGGTCAAGTCGTCTCCCGATGCCGTTGCCGCAAGCGCCGTCTTCCAACGCTGTCCCACACCGAACCGACAATTGCGAAGCAACATCGGCCGCCGTGGTTCGCTGCGAGCAGCCGAGCGACACCCAAGCGGCGACCCTTGATCACATGTAGCTGCCTCGACGTGTGGTAGTCACACCCTTCCGCTTGCCCCACGGCGGAGTTGCCAGCACCAGTTGGGGCTATCGAATACAGTGGGCTGCCGTGCTGCAAACCGAGCGGGTCTCAAGAGACAACGCCTCCAAGGAGGGTACGACGCCAAAGGCGCCGCCGTTGCTCGTCTAGAAACTAGACAGGGTTTTCACCCAGAGACCTCGTGTAACGGGAATGAAGCTCCATAAAGACGTCCTCAAGAGGGAAGGCGACGTCCGAGAACGCCGCCGTCAAAAGGCTTTCGCCTGGAGCATTCATCCCAGTTGCACGCGCATGGTGCAGTAGGCAGCACACCGTGACGGCCATCCCAACCGGGCAGCACCTCCATCGCTCCCCACGATTCATGCTGCAGCAGTGTCTCTCCTCTGTTGTCCCACTCCACCACCGCCAGACGTGCAGCTCAGCCGCGTTCCTAGCACGGCCTCCGCCAGCCTCGCGGCGCAGGGCCAACCACCGACCGCACCTCGCCTTCGTGCGCTTCGTCGCCGGCCAGACATCGTCGCGCGCCACCTCCGGCCCGGGCCTCCTCCGCCGGCCTCGTCGAACTGCGCGCACCTGCCAACCACGCCTCCGCCAACCCGGACCTCCTCCACCGGCCTCATGCTCCGCCGGCCGCACCTCGCCAGCCCACGCGCTGCGCCCGCCAACTAGGAAGGGGAGGCCTCGACGGGGAGGCGGCAGCGCCGCTCGCGTCGCCCGAGCGGGGGGCGACCGAGCGCGGGGGGATTATATTTGATTCTGAATCATGCACCGTGTGTGCTATTTAGTTTCAGCATCAGAAGGCCGTTATATGATCTTAGTCAGCACCGCCACCACCTTCCTCCTTTGTCCTTTGAGGTTGGGAACCGCTTTATAATCGATCGTACACGTCACACTCTCATGCAGCACGGCATGCAACTAAAAGGTGTGGAAGCTTCTAAAAGCTTGAGGTAATCATCAGCACACAAGTTAATGAGATTATTATTCTGAGGGTCCCCTTTTAGACATTCTAGCCTCTCCAATAATAAGCTTCTGCATTGGTTATTTGGTATGTTAGTGATTAGTCAGATAGATTCAATTATTTAAATGTTTATGGTATAATAAGAAAGTTACATAAAAGATTAACTCTTATGGTAGTATTCACATATAATCAAAATGATATTATATGAAATGATCAAAGTCTGTCCATGTTGGATAAAAAAGTTGATTTGTATGAGATACTCAAGAATTCATAAAAGAATTAAAGGAACATATATTACATCCAAATTATTGACGTTGATGAGATCTAAAACTTTGTAGCTGACATTTTCTATTTGAAGTCATCTTAGTTACGCGTACTATAACAATAAGTATTTTTATTGGCGGGTCAAAAAATATTTCTAGAACCAACCAAAAGAAATTTATATGTAATCATAAAATGAGGTAGTCATCAGCACACAAGGATTTGAGGATCGGTCGCTTTAACGCGACCTACCCTAGAAATCGATTGCAAGAATAAGAAAAAGAATATCACCTGTGGGGAGAACCTTGCTATCGTGTGCGTGTTCCAGCAAGAGTCCATCATGGAGGAGGTGACACGTGTGCAAGTGCCCATAGCACTACAGCCATGTGCCCTTCTCCTGCCTGCATTTGCCGTGGCCGCTTTTCTTGCTCTGGCCTGTGGCCGTTCCACCAGCCCCATAACCGCTTCGCCTTCTGCACAACCGTCAGCTGTGCTACAATGGCCTTTGCACAATCATCCATCATGCCGTGTGCCCCGCACCCATGCCTCATGCCACCGCTTGCGTGCGCCACCATGCTGGTGATGTTCAGTGTTCGGGAGAGGAGAGTATAGGTGTGGATGTCGTGCTCAGCTCGACTCATTCTCGTTCGTTAGCTTAACGACCCGGCCAGCTCAGCTCGACTTGTTACCAAAACGAGCAAAAAAAACCGACTCGCCAAAACGAGCGAAAAAAAATTGTTTATGAGGGATTATGTGCATTGCAATGCTTCTCTCCCTCCACCCTCACCCAGTACGCCCAGCCGCCTAATACATAGGAAACAATTGTTTATAGTTGATTAAATAATAATCGGATTTTGACTTTAACATTTCGAGATAGGTTGATTCAATCTTTTATGGAGAATCAGGTTTATTGCGATGCTTTTCTCCTTAACCTTATGGTTGTCTTGCTTCGTGTCTTGTTTTAACTATATTTATTTAATAATAACAGGCGATGATGGATTATGGATAGGATTTCCGAGGGCCAAGCCCGCTCTGAAAGCTCTTTCAATCACCATCATCATCCGGGCCAACGTTTTTGGCCCAACGTCCTCCTCTCTCACTCTTCTTGAACGCGATCCGCGCGTCATACCGAACCAGGCCCATGCTGTACTTGATGGGCCCTCGGAGCCTAACTGGATACGCGCCCTGCAGGCTGCACACGCCGAAACGGTAACGGCCATGCAAGCCCATCGCGTCCGTGTGCGCTTGTTTTTTCAGATCGATGCCTACCCATCCCGTGCCAATGGCGCAATGCTCTGCTTCCTACAACTTGCATTGCTAGCAGTCAAGCCAGCAGCTGAAAAATAAGAACCAGCTATGACAAATCAAAGAGCAAAGATAGCTAGCCGACACAACAGACATCCCTAGCAGCGTTTAGCGAATCGCCTGTTAGCTAGTCAAGGCATGTGCTAATCGATCGATATCCGAAAGCTCTATATATAATGTGGCACATACATTTGGCTGTAAATCTTTGGTACATGTAAAAAATCGCTCCTGCTTAAAGACCCTGAATCAGGTGACTGGTGGTCTCTTTAGCAACCATGCATGCATCGTCACTCTTACGAAAAATAGTCATTCGATCCTTTGACTGCACCCTACCATCACAAAAATTTAGTTTACTTGATCATCACTAGGAATACTATTGCAACACGCTTTATCTATTATGATTATAGCAGTTGTGACGGCACTAAAGCGTTTGATCCAAACACATCATGACATTGCTGGAGAAAGTACTGGTGATCAGGCTCGGGGACCAACCGGATCACCATTGCCATTGCATCGTTTTTGGTAGCTAAGGTTGGCCGTGTTTCTTTCTTCCAGGAATTTTTTTCTAAAGGAATCTTCTGATCAAATAAAATCTATTTACAAAACCCTTTTATGAATGAGCGTAACTTTACGCAACGAATCTAATGAGCCTAATTAATCTATGTTTTGCTACAGTAATACTACAGTAACCATTCTCTAACAGTGCGGTAAAAGGCCTCATTAAATAGATCTCGCGAAATAGTCCAATTTTGTGAAGGTAGTTTTGTAAACTGATTTTATTTAATATCATTAATTATTGGTGAAAGGGAATGGAAAAATTTTGCCCCACCCAAAGAAACACCGCCATTGTCGAATTTTAATTTGTGTGTTATTATTATAGCTGGTTGTTACTGACTTACTGTACTCCCTCAATGTTGTTTTGGACAAAATAGTCAAACATTGGAAATATAAATCACGAATAACTTTTAAGTCGTTGAGTTTGAAAATGTGAAAACCATACGAATAGATTTGTCTTAAAAAATGTTTTTATAAAAGTATACATATAATATTTTTTATTTTTATAAAAACAAAAAGTCAAAGTTACATTTTAGGGACCGTGTCTTGGTCTAAAATGACATCTAAATCATATGCAGATGGAGTATATAATTTTACCTAAGTTCTTTCCCCACTTCCACTGCAGTAACATACTTTTTTTTATATGGAAAAGTAGTGTTTTTCATTTAGGCTCGTGCCACTCCCTCATTGTTTTAGGGGTAAGCAGGGTGGCTTGGGTTGGAGAGTTCCATTTTGTTGTTTCCAAACCTCAGTTAAAGTTCTTTGAAGGTACAAATGAAACAAACACCTCCAACCTTTCAGTGTCATTTTGTTGTTTCATGAATGATATTTACTATGCTACCCACTCACGAGACTAAAAGAGTGACAGGTGAAATACAATTTTACACCTGTATAAGAATACTTTTTTTCAAGTTTTAGAAACACTTTGCATCAGTTTCATATAAATAAAACATCCTCCTTTCTCCCTTTTGCTCTGATAATATATATATATACAAATGTCTGTGATTTCGGATGCATTACTGAAGCATTATTGTAATCCAATCTGCCATTGGATTGTAGTAAACTGGACATTATTTTGTATTAACTTTTAATCCAATGTCGTATATATTTTTTATGGTAAAGTTGACAGCATTCTGATGAATCAATAATGCCATATTTGTAACTCATCAGACATGTTCCTAATGAACGCAATATCTTAATTCTACTATTTTGGATCCTAGTAAATTGAGCATCATCTTACTGTGACTTGATCATAACATTTTGGTAAAAGCCTCATGTGGTAAATTGACGATGTTGTGTGCTACACCGTGGTATGGCATGATCCTAATTTTATCTACTAGTAGCATTCAAATTCTTGTGGCAATTTCATGGTAAATTTCTCTCGTCGTCCTAGTTAGCTGATCAATACTAAATTGTGGTAACTTCCGATCCAAATTAACCATGACCATGTGTGCGGTAATCAGTCTCGCATTATGGTAACGCTAGTTTGTGGTAACTTTCTAATAATCAACCTGATAGCCATTATGGTAAATTAGTCTCATCTATTTTACGGTAAATTAGTCTCATCATTATACTAACTATTTCCTAAAAATGCTTCATACTAAATTATGGTAACTTGCTTGCATGTATGCCACAATTGTGAACTCTACCTGGTTTCTCGTAACAGCCCGTACGCTAGTATACGCTTGCTTGAACGCACGTCTATTCTCGTAGCCAATCGATTGACTGGTCAAGTTGAATTCCTCGTAAATCCCGTCAGCTAATCAACGCATGCTAATTACTAGTACTCAGCTGGCCATCTCGAAGCTACGATCGGCTCGGCTCCTACTGCTTTGAAGGCTCGGTCATAAATGCCGTCGGGATTCCGGGAAGCCGGCCTGGATTTGGTTGAGAGGGACGGATAAAGACTGGTGCGGTCGGTCGGGGCTGGCCACAGAATTCACTATTTTGTGGCTGGCTACAAATTATACCATCCCAGCAGCATAATGAAGGACACGAGTATGGCCATCATCTTGTACGACATGCTGCAGTTGCCTCTTATGTTGGACTATGGTCGACGACTAAGATCTACGAAGACTCGAGTCGCTTGTAGATCGGGTAGTAAAGCAAAAGGGCAAAGCAAAAGGGCGGAAGCTCACATCTATTGGCTTGTACGGCGTTGGTTTATATAGTGACGGATAGCATGTACATACATGGAATATGCATGGACAATCCTAATGTAACTAACCTGTTCGAGTATCATGCATGTGTTCATGTGCTTGTGAAAAATAATTCCCTCGGCCAGCCATAAAGAAGCTGAAACTTCTCGTGTTTTAATTATTTTTTAATACTATAAACTATACCCTTTCTATTTATCCCTGAAAATATTGGAATACTTCCAATTATTCAAATCATATGAAAATTGAAACCGAACCCCTCTCCTCCTGTTTTTCGCTTTTTGTTCAGATTCCCTTAATCGGGTCGGATTCGCACCCCTTGCGGCCCAAAGTCCCAAACCACAACTACGCGTTACCTTTTTTTTTTTGTTCACACCGTATGTAATGCAAGAGGAATAGGGGGTCAACCGAATCTGGGAGCATTCCTGTTAAGTTGCATCCGTTGGCACAGTGCGTATTATCTCTCTCTACTTTCAGCCCCACCAACCGAATCTGGGAGCAGTGGGTACTTGTGTGCAAGACTTGTATTCATGGTGCCTAAGAAATTTAAGATAACTTGTATTGATTCTGTAGATAAATTCTGTTGCCCGGTAGCGTTTACTATTATTTTGATGATTATTTAAATTAATGAGCTAGATTTGCAATTAAATTTGAAACCCATTTTAAAAATAATTGATGTAGTAGGTCATAAATCATGTTATCACATGATTTCTTTTTCAAAAATATATGTTATCACATAAATCTTAGGCTACGTTCTCGCCAGTCGCAACACACGTGGATATTGCTAGCTAGCTAGTCTATATTAACCTAAGGTGTTAATCTCACAACCAGAGGACCGCAGCATTGCAATATATTGTGTGCACCCAGACTTTATGTCTTATTAACACTACATGGAAGACAAGCTACGCCACGCCGATACGTCGATCTGCTGCCGTATCGCGTATCGCGGACGTTTCCGATACGCGATACGGCGGCGATACACCACCGATACTTATTCAGTACTACTACGCTTACTCTTCCTCCCTACTTTCTTAGATCGATTTTTTTCCTTTAATTAGATGGCAGCAATAGGTACCAGCAGTGTATGTACAAGTGCTAAATGCTTTCAACACCAATCCAACTATTTAAGACTTATTTTATAAATTAAATTATTCTATTTGAGACTTATTTTATGTATTAAATTTAAATTCTAAACGTATCGACGTATCAGATTAATTTGAAAATGACGTATCATATTAGCGTATCTGTATCCGATACCGATACACGTATCTGAATCGGCGTGACGTAGAAGACAAGCGATGGAAAAAGAAAAGGGTCTGGATCCTATGCAAACCAGCACATCCGTGCAACCGTGGTAACTTTAAATCTGATCAATTGGTATTGAATCCAACGCTCGGGGGAGATGCTGCGGCCATTTGACAGTAAGACGCCCGCCACCCTTAAACCTTTTGCGAAAAAAGCCCTTGGGAAACCCTTCCTGTCCATCGTCTAACTGAGTCGGTCTCCCGACTCGTGATGGCCGCCGCCGCCGCACGGACAGGAGGAGCAGTCCGCCTGCCTATCACCCCCTCGACTCCAGCATCCGTCCCCTCGACTCCAACACACCGCCGTCGTCCTCAAATGCATCGCCGTTCTCCTGGATTGAGCGTCGCCGCCGGCGTGGTAAGAGAAGCGTCGCCGCCCGTCGTCGACCTCCCCATCCCCGTCGTCGACCTCCCCTTCCCCATCGCCGCCGCCGAGGCCACCCGGGCATGGGGCTTCTTCCACCTCGCCCTCCCCGACCAGCCCGTGGGCGGCGCCGCCGCCGAGGACGGCTGCCCCGCGTGCACCTTCAACGAGCTCCCGGCCGTCGACGGCTACCCCCGCGTGCTTGCTTTCTTGCCGTGCGCCCCGCGTGCTTGCTTTCTTGCCGTGCGCGAGTGCATGCTTGATTGCACGGCGGCGGCGAGCACGGAAACACAGCGACTGATTGCAAAGGCATGGCGACGGATTTCAATGGTTTAGATGGACCTCATCTAATGAACTGAATTCTTTGTAATCTCTGAATAGAATGCTGCATGGCAATATAATGATGTTTGTCTTGTGCATTTGTGTGTGAACTGATGGAATTGTGACTGAAATACTTGTTGTATATGGCAGTACTACAAAAGTGGCAGTTTGTTTCTGTTGTCATACATGAAGTTCAGTCCTGTCAGCATTTCAGTTGTGTCAGCAATTCAAGTTCAGTTGTAATGTAATCTGTGAAAATGTATGGCAGGATCCATTTTCAGTTCTGTCAGCAATTCAAGTTCAGTTGTAATGTAATCTGTGAAAATGTACAACACTGAATCTGTGAAAAAGAAGATACAAACTCGCAAAAAAAAAGATGCATCATGCTGTAGGCAAACTGGACAAAAACAAGTTGAAGTGTTGCAGAATCTTTCAAATTCGCAAGAAAAAAGATACTAGGCAAACTAGCTGCCATTTTTTCCCTGCCATCACAAAATGAACTGATGTTCAGTCTTTCACCAGATCACCAAAGAAAAAAAAAAGGAACCATTATGATAACAAATACAGGTTCACTTCTATGAGCCAACTACGTTGTTTGGGCAATTGCGTGCATCATGATCCGCTTCTTGCTTGCATTTTCTACACCTCCTTTTTTTGTAGGCTTCTTCTCCTTGCTCTTATTAATTCTTTTGCATCTCCCTTTGGATGTGATATCACTTGGTGGATGTACCTGGGAAACCCTGCGTCCGGCGGCGTGTCCTGGGCGGCCGTCGTCGCGTCCCGGGCAACCATCGCGTTGCTGGCTTGCACGTCGATGGTGCAGGCTGAGGGGGCCGTTGGAGGGGAGGGGCTGCTAGCCCTGGCCGGCACGCCCGAGGCGGCGGCAGGCGGCGCGCACTGGGCGGCGGCGGGGGCGATCGTTCCGTCTTCCATCGCGACCAATCTACAGAACGATTCGATTGCTCGGTGGGGTTTCCCAGGGGTTTTTGGCAAAATGGTTAGAGGCTGGCGGGCGGCTTACTGCATAATGACCGTGATTAGCACCCCGAGCGTTGGATTCAATACCAATTGATCAGATTTAAAGTTACCACGGTTGCACGGATGTGCTGGTTTGCATAGGATCCAGACCCAAAAGAAAAGCCTCGATACATGAATGCTAGCTATCATAACTTGTGAAACCCAAGTGTATGTAGACCTCTTGCTACTATGCGACCGATCCATACACAAAAAAAAATCCACAAGATCTCATTACCAGAGCAACACAAATGTCTAATGGACGCTCCTAATTAACCCACACTCTATTTGCATTGTGGAGAGAGAGAGAGAGGGGGGGGTAGGGTTTGGCCGGTCATGGTATACTCTCTCACACACACACAAGTGATCCTCTTTTTTAAAGAACTTTGGCTGGATGCTGCAGCATCTGCATCAGGGACATGAACAGTGTTGTGCGTTTGTTTCAGTTGCACGGATCTGGCGCGAGGCGGGTAAAAAGCAGCGGCGGCCATGGCATCTTTCCAAAACGGGCAAGCAGGGAGCTTCCGCGAAGCTTCCCCTTGGCATTGGTATATTGTAGTTTGCAGGTAAGTACACCGTAATTATTCTCTGGCTGGTTAGTCACGTCGAAAGCGAGATCAAATGGCCATTTAGGATATAGGATATCTCTTCCACCCCGGCCTCTCCTTTATCTATTCCTGCTAAATAGCAGGCTCAGCGGACCAGCACAAGCGCTAATAATAAGCACCTCCACCTCATACACCGTACCGATCGATGTCCCTGGCATAGGGGCTAGCATGTCGATCTATCTACCCATTCCCCTTTAAAAGGGGCTCCTCCCTTTTGTTTCGCCCCGGCTACCCTTCTCAGTTCGATCTCACTCTTCTTCATCCCTGAGCAAAGGCTTCCCTCTCCTCTCCCTCAGCTCCCCGGCTCTTCTTCGTCACCGAGCAAAGCTTCTCTCCTCACTCCCCGGCCTCTTCCAGTGCAAAATCTGTCCGCCATGTCCGCCCCATCCCCATTGTTCTCCACCGAGAACCAATGCCGCCCTTGCAAGACCTTTTTTGATCTCCCCAAAGACGTGAAGGCCGAAGCTGTCGCTGTGTGGTTTGCGGTCACCGTTGTGCTCATGGTGCTGACCGGCCTAGCCATGCACCTGCGCCACCGGAGGCGCGAGCTTGAGCTGCTCACCTGTCTCTTATACACATCTAGATGTGTATAAGAGACAGGTGCTGACCGGCCTAGCCATGCACCTGCGCCACCGGAGGCGCGAGCTTGAGCTGCTCACTGCGTCCCAGGCGAGGACAGCCAACGGCGAGCTCGAGCTCGCCGAGTCGCAGGCGACGGCGGCCGAGCTCCAGCACGAGCTCGCCGACCTCCAGCACGAGCTCGCCGCCTCTCAGGCGAGGGCGGGCTCGCTGCAGGCGGCGGCCGGCCAGAGGCTGGTAGCAGCCGAGCAGAGAGCGAGAACTCTCGAGAGAAAGCTTCAACTCGCGCGAGAGGCCCTCTCTCTTGAGACGCAGGCCCAACAGGCGTACGAGATGTATTTTGAAGCATCTCACACGACGTCGGGTGGGCTCGGGTCTGGCAGCGCCAGCGCGCAGCTGAGGGATCCGGCCGCGCCGGGGACCAGCGCGCCGCCGAGGGATCCGGCCGCACCGGGGACCAGCGCGCCGCCGGATGGCGCTCGGCCGCCAGGTACGGGCGACGTGCAGCCCAGTTCGGCGGCAGCGGCGGGGGGCGACGCGCCACCCGGAGGAGTGCTGCTGCCCGGTGGAGCGGGCGAAGTCGAGCTGCCCGCGGCAGCGGCGCTGGGTGGAGGGCCGGTGGTGGACGTCGAGGTGGACGTGGCAGCGGCGCCGGTGATGGACGTCGAGGTGGACGTCGAGCTGCCAGCGGCAGCGGCTCCTGGTGGAGCTCCCGCGGTGGCGGTGGAGATCGAGCTGGAAGCGGCAGCAGCGCCGGGTGAAGCTCCAGTGGTCGAGGAATCTGATTATTTCTCGACCTGTAGCTCGCGTGATGAGAACTAGCTAGGGTTTGGTTTAGGGTTTAATTTGGTTTAGTTTGATTTGCTGTGGTCGGTCCGGGTTTGTGTTTGTTAAATTAGATGATGGTTTAGGGTTTAATTTGGTTTAGTTTGATTTGCTGTGGTCGGTCCGGATTTGTGTTTGTTAAATTTGGTTTCATATATTTATTATTGATAATGTATTTTTGGTATTGATGAGATTGATATTTTTATATAAACTTGGTTAAGGTTGAAGAGGTTCGACTTCAGCCAAAAATTAAGTGACTGAGAATTTGAAACGTAGCCAAAAAATTCATGGTTTCTTGCCCTAACCCCCATCACCATGGTGTGCAGCAGGGCCTCTGTGTATCTGCAAAATAAAGTTTGCACCTCTCTGTATCCGTAAAAGTTAGCTGACAAGGGCTACCATACCCCTGCTGCCTTGCTCCGAATGCGCCGCCACGAAAGTATAGCAGCACCGGCCTTCTCTCACACGCTGCCGGCCGTTGCATTGAGAGAGTACGTACGTCTCAATCAGCGATCATAGTGCAACGATGCTTTAGTACGTGTATGCATGCTCTGGTCGGTTTTTACCCGATCGAGCCCTCAACACTGGCCGCTTCAGCTTTTCATTTTTATTATAGATTCTCTCTCTATTCGTTTAGAGAAAGTAGTTTGACTATCAAGCACATATATATTGACTAAAAATTATTAGTTGAGTAATATGCATATACATATCGTCAACCATCCATTTTGGACTGTCAAACTACATCCACTAATAAAAACAAGTGAGTAAAGCTAATCCTTCATCCAGCATGTCAGATTATGGACCATTTTAGCTTTGTACTAAATTTATTATAATGTATTAATATATAGAACATCAAAGTAGGTGGTTTCATAAATCTAGCATGGGATATATATTTATTATTGATAATGTATTTATTGGTACTGATGAGATTGACACTTTTATATAAACTTGGTTAAGGTGTTGAAGAGGTTCGACTTCAGTCAAAAATTAAGTGACTGATGATTTGAAACTTTGAAACGTTAGGGACTATATTATTGGAACGGCGGCGGCGGGTCGTCGTGCTGGCCACCGCCCACGCAGCGCGGCGGTGGGGAGACATGCCCGGCGACCGCGGGCAACGGCCGGCACAAACGGCGAGCGTCGGTGGGATTGGCCCACGGTAGGCGCGGCCGGCCGGCGGCAAGCACATGGCAACGGATACAGGCGTCCGGCGGGGGCTGGCGCAGACGCCAACGGCGACGTACGGGTCCGGCGTGAGGAAGCAGGCGCGTTAGCAAGCAGGGGTGACAGAAGCAACGGCGGCGGGCCCCATGTGAAGCAGAACGGGCCTGAGCTGTGCAGACCTATTTATTTGTTGGGAGGGTGAATTTGGGAGGTAGATGTCACTTCGTAATCATTGCGACACTGTAGCATTTTCGTTTGTATGTGCGAAAAATTGTCCAAAAATTGATTAATTAGGCTCAAAATGATCGCCTCGCATAGTACAACATAACTGTACAATTAGTTTTTGATTTCATCTATATTTAGTACTCCATGCATGTTATGATATTTTGATGTGATGGGGAATCTTCTTTTTGCATAGTGTATTTGGGAGTTGCTTTGGGGAACTTTTTGGAACTAAACACCACCTTGGTAATGTTGTTTGTACCGGCGGTCACAGACCTGTCACCACAAATTATTTGTGCTGATAGTGAGTTGCTGGCAGTTGGAGCATCCGCCAGCATATATGTGCTTTAACCATCAGCAGTGTTCATCAGACTCGTAATAAAAAAATTAATCACCAAGCATTATTTGTGGGCATCATGGCAAACATGCTAAGGGAGGGAATTGTAGCGAGGGAGAGAAGCTGTACTCCCTCCGTCCATAAAGACTGTCCATTTAGGTTTGTCCTAAGTCAAACCATCTTATGTTTGACTAAATTTATATAAAATTATATCAATACTTTTGGTGTTTATCAAGTTTCATTAGATTCATTATGAAGTATATTTTCATACTATATCTATTTAGTGTTATAAATATTGATAATTTTTCGTTTTAAACATTTGATCAAATATAAGATGGTTTGACTTAGGACAAACTCAAATGAACAGTCTTTGTGGGATGGAGGGAGTATGTGTCAAGCTCAAGGAGGGCCCACATCGAGGATGACCATCGCATGCAAGTGGACGTACGGAGTACGTACGTTGTCCCTTTCGATCCATGACGACCGTGCTCTTGGCATATATGCGTGGTCTTGCAGGCGCAGCAGCGTTGGGATTGGGAGTTGGGACTCGGGCTAGGCAGCGGACCGCGGGGCCCAGCGTCCCTTGCTGGCGAGCGCATGTACTCCGTATGCCAGGACACAGACCAGTCGTCGAACCCCTGCCACACACACAACCAGGAGTGCTTTTGTCAGTCATACGTATTACCAGGGCCTTGCCACGGGGAGAGGAAGGTGGACTATTTGTTTTTTAGTGCATGTAGTTGGACTATCTATAAGACTAACAATTAGTTGAACATAATATATATATATATATATTATTATGTGCCAGCATTGATACCACTAATTAGGAGTAAAAAAATTATATGGTCAACGATCCATAAACACAAACAAAAGGAGTAAGGTCGTGTTTGGATCACATTGCTTATTTTTAAGCGCTAAACTTAAGTCTTAATAAGTCCTAAAAGTACCAAATATGATAACTTACCGCACTCACCCGCTCAGGGCCGGCTCCAACAACGGCAGCTTTAGCCCGCGGTAGAGGAGCCGGCGCGGCGGATTTGGCTCCGACACCATCGTCGCATCCGCAGCAGGAGCAGATCCCACTACCTCCACGCTGGGATCTTGGGCTCCTCACCGCCGACCACCGCCACGCCCTTCGACGCGACGTCCTTCGCCCGGGGCGTCTCCGGCTGCTGCTGCGACCCCACCAGTGGCAGCTCCACCGTCGACTGCGTCGTGGTCACCCCCAGTACTACCGCCGAGGCCTCCACCACCGGCGACGAGGCGGAATACGCAGCAGAACGAGCTTGCCCCTAGAGAAGAGCTCGTCAGCGGGGATCATGGACGCCCGCGCACTCGCTGAGGAGGAAATCGAAGTCTGCACCAGCGTTGGGGCCACCCTTCCCTCCTGCAACCGCCGCCGCGTCCCTCCTCCCTCCTCCTCCTCCTCCGCCCGTGTCGAGAAAATTGCAATTTTGATATTCGAAACGTTGCGCTTCGCAGTTTTGCCATTCCTAACATCGTCTTCGTAAAAATGGGCCTCGAAACGTTGTTCTCTTGTTTTTCATGCCATTAGATGTATTTCTCCTCTTTTCTAATCAAAATACATGTATTTCCTATCTGAAAGGACAATTTTGCCCCTCTACTCTTTTTGCTTCGGACCAAGACAGACATGTATTACCAACGATTTACAATGCAACTGTCCCTTGGATTTTGCTTCAGAAACCAAGCTTGGAGGAGTAATTTTGCAATCGTTAGCTAGAAGTAATTTTGCAGAGCAACACCAACATACACGAGCTTGCAGGGTCGGTAGAGATTGCAGGATAGGCACAGAACGAGCGGTGCTTGCCTTGCCGTTGTAGACTTGTAGGGGACGGAGAGGCCTCCTGACGCGCGCTAGACAGATCTGCAGCGAGAGTTAGAAGAGGTGAGGACGGTCCGACGGGGAGCACCGGAGGACCAACTCTCTGGATCCGTGAACTACGTCCGTGCAGCACGAGAATCCACAGATTGAGTGGATGCGTGTCCAAAATCGACGATGATTCTGCAAGAGGAAGGAGGCGGCGTCGAGCATCGACACATCTGGAATCGATTGATCCCACCGGTATGGATCGATTCACCGGATTGGATTCACGGCGAGCGAACGGGGGCGAGGAGCGTGAGGGTGAGCGTCTCGATCCAAGAAAAAGAGTAGAGGGGCAAAACTGTCCTTTCAGATAAGAAATACATATATTTTGATTAGAAAAGAGAGGAAATACGCCTAGGGGCATGGAAAACAAGAGGACAATGTTTCGAAGCCCATTTTTACGAAGACGATATTAAGAATGTCAAAACTGCGAAGCGCAACGTTTCGAGTACCAAAATTGCACGCCCGGGGTGTCGTCGAGGCTGAACCAAATAGTACAGATATTTTAGTCTTTGTTGATCTCATTTACTGACCTTTACCCTTTATGTCCCTAGAACCAAACAGGATAGGGACTAAACTTTAGTCCCTAGTTTAGTCCCATGAAACCAACCTAAGCTAAGGCCTTGTTTAGATGGAAATTTGGGAGCGTGAATTTGGGAGGTGGATGTCACTTCGTAATCATTGCGTCACTGTAGCATTTTCATTTGTATGTGCAAAAAATTGTCCAAAATTGATTAATTAGGCTCGAAATGTTCGTCTCGTATAGTACAACAAAACTGTGTAATTAGTTTTTTATTTCATCTATATTTAGTACTCTATACATATTATGACATTTTGATGTGATGGAGAATCTTCTTTTTGCATAGTGTATTTAGGAGTTGCTTTTTGAAAATTTTTGGGAACTAAACAAGGCCTAAATAAGGATTTATACTCTTACTCTGTTCTAACACTTGGGACTATAGAGCTGCAGATCCAATGTCAAAAAAATAGTAAAACTATGCCCTCCGTATTTTTGTAGTACATTCTTTGACTTATTCAATATATGAAATTTTCCCTAGCTTTTTGCTTCATAAAATGGAAATGTACGGTAGGCATTCATAAATAATGAAGCAACGTTCAATGCAGAGGTTGGATATCACATGCAGATGCTTTCTACGGAGTAGTTTCTATACATAGAGCACTGGGCTAAATTTTTAGACGAGTACAAATGATCGATTTCCTTTGAAAAGACCGAGACATTGTACTGTAGTAAACTAGCAATACTAGTAAAACAATTGTGCTCTTTTCCTGTCATCACCAAATCATCCACTACTTCAAATACAACTGGCCGGAGGGAGGGGGGAGAAAAGAGAGAAGATAGATGCATGGGATACTGCAGCAGCAGCAGCTACTTTTTTTTTGAGCAAAATGCAAAATGCCAAAGTGACATCTGACATCCTACATATTAAAAGGTGACATCCTACATACTCCTATTAAAAGGTGTTGTGTTGGAGTGTTGATGAGGGGTACAATCCGAGTATCCAGAAACATGAGGTTCTTTTGGTCATGCCAGGAAAAGCTGCCTGTAAAGAACTTGCAACTGAATGTCCAGTTCAACAGTACGCTGTCACTGAATGTCCAGTTCAACAGTACGCTGTCATCGTTCGCCTCCGCATGACTGGACACATGACTGGCCTCTCTTTACCCAGGGCCACTGACCATATGACGGGATGTTCCATTTTCTTTCCACACATGCGGCACACACGAGCATTTTTTAAAAAATTATGACATGACATAATAGATCAATAATTAATGCAAGTTTGAACAGAAGTACACGAAATGCACCGAAATTCTCCTTTCGGTGGCATAGACCTAAAAAGTACACACAAGCCAATTGATCTGGACAATCTGTTTCGGATATATCTCTACCTCTCTATCTCTATCTCTATCTCTATCTCTACCTAATTATAAAGCAAGGATTGTTTCCGCGGTACGTCAGGATTGTTTCCGCGGTACGTCATAATTTTGCGAAACACCCCCTCATATTTTTGAAAATTAATTAGCGGTCCTTCCACCATATTAATTTTGCGAAACACCCCCTCATATTTTTGAAAATTAATTAGCGGTCCTTCCACCATATTAATTTTGCGAAACACCCCCTCATATTTTTGAAAATTAATTAGCGGTCCTTCCACCATATTAATTTTGCGAAACACCCCCTCATATTTTTGAAAATTAATTAGCGGTCCTTCCACCATATTAATTTTGCGAAACACCCCCTCATATTTTTGAAAATTAATTAGCGGTCCTTCCACCATATTAATTTTGCGAAACACCCCCTCATATTTTTGAAAATTAATTAGCGGTCCTTCCACCATATTAATTTTGCGAAACACCCCCTCATATTTTTGAAAATTAATTAGCGGTCCTTCCACCATATTAATTTTGCGAAACACCCCCTCATATTTTTGAAAATTAATTAGCGGTCCTTCCACCATATTAATTTTGCGAAACACCCCCTCATATTTTTGAAAAGTATATGACGGGTCTTATAATGTATGATTTCCACCGATGAGCAGATCAGTGCAATAACGATATTGACCATACCTACTTAGGCTTGGGTTTAGCAATGTATCCAACCTTTTAGCGCATCCACGGTAAAATTTAATATTAAAGCTTGTATAATATTTTATAGTAATAAAAGCGTATCATAATATATCGATATGATATTAGTCCGTAGCAACGCACGGGCACTTTTGCTAGTAAACATAAGGCGCAAAACATTTGGTTGAAGCCGAGACCCGCTAGCCGCCGCCTTGAAGCTCGAGGGAAGATTTGCAATTTCCACCATCAGTTCAGGGAAGGAAAGGCAAAGGCAACCCTATACAAGAAAGGAAAGATTCCCAAACCATAGCTCAACACACCGAAGACACAACGTATAAAAAAAAAAGAGTTACAACAATATTACATTTAATCAAGGGAGAGGTATCAGCCTGTTCACATAATTACATCCTCAACCCAACCAATTAGAGTAATCCCCACTATCAATGCAAAATCGGGCTAGGGAGCTCGTCAATGTGCCCATATCTACCTACCTAGATACATACACAGACACTTGGACCTGAGCACCATCACCCTAATTTTCCTGTGTAACAGCTACTCCGTACATGCCAATTAGTCGACCCTCTAAGCTGTCTCTCCTTTCTCTGTTGGTTGAGTTAAATGCCGATCAGCGTAATGTAGAAGCCGTCTCAACCTTAGGACCATGTCACAGTGGAAGGGCAGAGCAGTGCGCCTTTCCGTGTAGAGCGGGCTTACTGTCAACCAAGAAAGGGAGTGAAGCTCGGCGGCCACGGTTTCCAGCACATTATGCATCTCCATCTCATGGTCTCTTGTCGATGTCTCCTGACTGAAATTCCTTGCCTGTTTGCTCATGTTGCTGCCACCAGCGCCTCGACTCATCTTCTCTTGAACAGGGACAATGCTGCCCCCATAGTGATCAATGATGTTAACTGAGAGAACAGAGGGCGGGTCCTCCCTGGTAAGCTGTGCAGAGTCCCTTCTTACGGGTGGGACGGCTCTGGAGACGACATAGCCCATTGCCAAGGGAATTGCAGTTCCTTTGCTGTGCAGTAGATGAGCAAGCGGTGGAGATTCTGATGTCAGGCATGTCGGGAGCTGTAGTGTTGCAGGAGAAAGGTATCTCATACTTGGAGATGGAACTAGGAGATATGCATGTGATCCTGGCATTGACCCAATGGATTTCACTGGAGTGAAGCCTTCCAAATAACTCATAGGACCACTACTACATTGATTCCCTTCACCTGTAAAAGAAGTCACAATTTGACAAGCTTAAATAAATGTGATTCTTCTTCTTACTATTGATTTCCTTAGAGACAAAGGAGGACTTTGCTAACTAATTTATGCTCATGTAGCAAATCATTGTTATAGGTTGGTTTTAAGCAACTAAAGTTATGTTGTTTATACATGATGTAGTCAAAGTGACGAGTAATTACTCGGTGCTGAAAGAAAATGCCTCATTGAGTAGATATCCACATCAAATAGGCACAAACTGACATATTGTATATTAAGAAATGACGGTCTATAAACAGGTGCTTACCAGAAGCAGGTCTGGTCAACAGATCCGCTTGACATGTGAGATGCAATGAATGATCTTGGGAAACTGCAACCAAACTGATACTGCGAACTAAGTGCAGTGAACCCCTCGAATTGTCCATTCCAGTTTGTTCCACTAGGATCTGTTTTTTGTTGCCTGATTGTCCAAGTCCACCTTTCATGAAACTTGATTTTGAGTGAGGACTGTACAAAGGATTTGGTGAGGAAGGCATGTTTCTATCTTGAATTAACGTCATGTCTTGCTGCTGGAGTGTAGGACCATTCGAATTAGATGGAATGCCCTCAGGTATGGATCGCCGTAACTGCACAGGCCACTTCTTGACTTCATTACCACCAAAAGAATATATTGCTTTTTGCCATTCTGCATACAGACTATATTAGATAGAATTCTCAAAAAAATATTAGATAGTCAGACGTTATTGTCTACAAAAATATTGAAAATTGTGTTTATGATAAAGCAGTTAGTACCTTGAATTTCAAGTTCAAGGAAACCTCCCGTACGAGTTATTATAACATCTCTTGGTCTCATATTGCTAGTCTCAGGTGAAGATGACATTATTTGACAACCCTGCTGCAGAATTTGAATGAAAAGACTTTGGAGAACTTTAGTGTCTTGGCGACTACTAATACCACCAAAAGGAAATATTAAGCTATCCAATAATTCTCCTCTAGCATCTGTCCAGATGCATACTAGCCATCGCCAATCCTCAGTCCAACCATAACAGCAATGTAGACTTGCTGCTCTGTCATTCTCAGATCCATCAAGTAGAGTGCTCACTCCACTATCAGAGGTGACTCCTGAGATTGATCCATAAACCCCGCTGCCACCTGCATCTGCTCCAGATTTTGACGATTCCATTAAAGCATTAGGATCGACAGACCCAGGGTTTGATAGTATGAAGAGTGGCTCAAAGGCATACTTCCTATCATCTTGAGCACAAAAATCCGGGATCTGTCCTCCAGCACGAGCAGACTGCCATGAGTTATCCCATGATGACGACCTCATGGGTGCATCAAAATCTGTTTCCCTCGAGAGAGTTGGTCCAGACATCCGAGGAACTAAACATTCTTTCCAAAGGGTAGGAGCAGGCGATGTAACATGCATCATTGTGGACTGAGATCTACCCAAATAAGTAGGCGACTGAAACATGTCACTAGTGGAAACAGCTCGTGGGATTCGCCGCGCCTTGTTGTACACTGTGAATGCTATGTCCTTCAAAACAGCAAGTTCGTTGCTTGGCCTATCAATTCTCAGTACAGTTTCAATAGTAACAATCTGCAAGACGAGCTTGGGTATACTGAACCCAGATAGCATTACAACATTTGATGCCGATGCTTCATCTGCAGAAGCACTGCTATTTTGTGCTTTCGCAGCCTGGAAATAAAGTGATTTCTTTTCCCTCTCTGGGGATGAAATAACATATCCAAGAGCAACAGAACATTCTACCAGTGTCTGTAGAATTGCACAGGGTTCTGGAAATGGGCAGACTACATAAATTACCTGCATGGATAAAGGACCGCTTGTGTCAAAAGTAAGGTTTACCATGCATGGATAGTCTTGCATCCATTATGACCTATGAGGGCTCTAGATCCAAATGTGTGCAAATATACACAAAGACCCTTACACTGCTGGGAAATACAGGACACGAATAAATAATCTAACTGAGATGGAAGAGGATCCCGTCCATCCAAGTGCAAATCAAATTAAGTTAAACATGGATAATCTGGATTCCTGGGTCATCCCAGACCTTCCAAACAAGACCAAAGTCATCCTTTTAGTCCACAACACTACCAGGTAAAATGTGTGGAGATCAAAATCATACCATGATGAGGGGAAAAAGTTGGATATCATCATATAAACAACATGATCTTAAAAAGTTGCAAGCGTGAAAAAAATTTATGTAAAATAAACTTACAAACAAAAATGTTGGATTGTTGAAAGCAAATTAATGAGTTGAACCATTTCATTTCCTGGAAAAAAACATGATAATTTAGGTTCAAATATACATTGCCCTTCAACATATCATGAGGAATATTTTGTGGGTCTGCTTCACTAAGAAGAATGTAGGCATGTTGAACCAGCAAGCATGGACTCCACTGTCATGGTCCGCCATTAGACAAGGGTAGTAAGGACAGATGAGAGAAACAACGGTGAGTGGGGAATGGCAGTTCAAAAGGAGAAGTTGATTTCTTTCTTGTTCGATCAAATTTATTACATAGACAACTCCTATATGACTTTAGATTACTATACCCTCCTAGCACTGAAACCACACCTAAACTTGAACCCCCTTGATTTTCCTAACTTCAACTTGACTTAAATGGGCTCCTCTTCTCTAGTTAGCTGGAATCCTCTTTCTTAATCCAACTTATCTAACCGACTTTAATCCCTCTGTGCCAACTCCTACCAAAGATTGCACAGCAGATTTATCTAGAAAACTAGAGTTTCTATTTGTGTTAAGTGTACGGTAATGATGGGAATTATTAACAATAGATGTGTTCCGACCCGGGTTCGAAGCACGGCACCTTCTTAGAAAATACCCCGGGTGGAGTCTCCTCCCGTGGTCAAGTTTTGTTGTTAACGGTTATGATGGGAATTATTAAAAATAGATGCATGATACATATTGTAGACATAATTTCTAGTTGCTGAATATTTGAACAGTGGCACTTATCCATGAGACCATGACAGGAGCCCTGGTCATGGTAGCATCAAGAAAGTAGAAAAGTTCTGTTTGCACAGATGAAAGTAACAAAAATCTACAGTGTCAATTTGAGGAACATATTCTACCAGAAAACAAAAACATCTGAAGATCTTTATATCTCATAGTACAGATGAAAATCATTAATGCATCAAGAAGAAGATTATAATATTAGCAAACATAAACAACTGAAACATATATATCTGATTTAAGGAAAACCTAAACTTAATATAGCTACTTCTCTTTCCTTTTGGCAAATTCCTTTGCAATGACATTAAATTATTTATTTCGTTTGGGATGAGGTTTTCCAAACTGTACAGAAGGAAAAGGGCAAAGGCAGCGCAAAGTTGCAAAACATTAAGCAATTAGGTGTAGATGGAACAAAAAGAAACACGAACATCAGAATATGAATCAAATCGATGGAAAAGTAACGAAATGAGAAAAGGGCCTTACAGTGCAAGGTCCAGTACTGCTCTCTTTTTGATTTGTAGAGATGCTTGAGGTGAGCTTTATATCCCTAAGTATCCTCGACGCAGATGTTACAAAGCTTTTCACATTCCAATGTTTTGAAAAAGCTTGAAGATAGTCACTTATCGAACTGATTGGACTTAAGTGGCCGCTGCCAACCTTCTTGACCTGATCAGGACACTCAACTAGAACAAGTCCTGAAGGCAAATATTTTCCAGGAGACAGTTCCATCTGTCCTCCATTGTTTTGTGGTGAATGAGTTCCCAGTTTGCAAACTTCATAAACTACAACACAAAAATAATACAAGTCAGAAGGTGCGACTGAAAACACCTGCATCATAATGGATTAGAATGAAGGTTTGGATATTTAAGAAATTGCATAAATATGAAAATCTGCTGGAGTGACAAGTATTGCTTGCCTACATCAGTTATGTCATCAAAGAGGGAAGGAATGGGTGTTTCATGTTCGTGGTTGCATCTCACTTGGATACTAATGATAATCTTAGGTACATAGAAAAGAATCAGCTGAAATGAGTGTCCTCTTGAGTTAAGTGCCAACTATTTTTCCATGTAAAAAGTATACATACCTTTGTCTTTTAGTGCTCAAAGTTTTAAGTTTAGGGTGCATATATTCTGAAGTGGCAACTATTATGAATAGACTCAACAGGAGTAGCTTCTATCAGCGATACTATTCTTGAACAGTTGAACCATAACTAATATCATACGCAAGAAGAAATATGACACTTACCTGTTCCAAGCTGTGAGAAGAAATCAGTGGCCGCTGAAGTGAGTATATCAATATCAGGGCAAAGTGCATAGTAAGTAACCTATATGAGAACAAATGAGAAATTTATGAGCCCCCAAAACTATAGGGAAAATATAATAATCTAGAGTCACTAACTGTAATCGGTGTTGCCATGTGGTGCCACTTGCACTATGATATCTTTGCTGTTACAAAAAATTTTACCAATCCAGAGATGCTATGGCTCAAAAAGTGTTAAAATTATGAATTTTCAAGTTATTAGGACCTATTTGCAGAAGCTTATGTTTCCCCAAAGCAGTATAGATGTGTATAAGAGACAGGAATACTATTGCAACAAATAAATCTCCATTTTGCATGTTGCACTATTTACACTGTTAATATCTTAACCTTTTCTTAATACGGCCTTATGATAAATACTACACAATCATAGTATTGTTGGTACTCTGTGCATAAATGTAAGTACATCAGTGTAATTATGATGCTATGTGTAACCAGGTATCCAAGCGGCCCCGTTCCGAGATAAAGGAAGTTTCTTCTCATGCTGGCAAAGATGTTAATGAAAACGTACAAGGCGCAAATGGTCAAGTTGGACGCCCTTGGGCTGGGATGAGGAGGGTGTTGTGATGGACATCAATATACTTCTCTCGGAGTTTGGAGATTTTAGTGACTTCTTTCAAGAAGAGGAGTTAGATTTTGGTGAGGTAGGCATTCCATATTCTTCTTGTAGTACGACTTTTCAGATATCCAGTACAAATGTACAATTTAATTCTGGTAAATATGTTAATAATCACAATCTGCTAAGTGCTAACTGCAATAAACTGTATTGGCTCCTGCAGTTGCATTTTGTGCTGCTGCATTGCAAATTTTGTAATATTACTACCTTGTCTAGATTGTAACCAACAACTTCACTACCGCTTTTATAAGTGTGCGAGTTATAACCAATGGCCTCTGTTGCTCATCATAACTTAGATGTGTTGAAAAGTTGAAGCATTTAGTTGTCATGTCACGGGAAACCTGTGAAAGAAGTGCATTATCATCCCCTTTTACCTAGTATAGTCAACATGAAAATGAATATTGAAATGATCTGCTTGTTGGAGCTGAACCATTTGTTGCATATCATATTAGTTCTCTACAAGGATTCAGCATGTACCTATCATGACGACTGACGAGGGAATACACCACATCACTACCCTATGATATCATTTATGGCTGTTTAGAATATTATCTTTCTGATTGACCTGCAAAAAGCATTTATTCATGTAACTAAAGTTCCATTTTATATAGCCTCCAGGTACTGCTGAATCACATGCTCTAGTGATTCCTGCTTCCGACTGTGGAGACGTCACATTCACAGATAGTCCATCCACAGCAATGGATATCCCTGAACAAAGACTATCTCCTGTTGGTTTCACATCTTTGGAGGCATTTGACCACCAAATTATGGCCCCTGCTCAGGATGCTGTTTCTAAAGTTCAAGAACCTCAGAAAGATATTGCAACACCTGCACAGTCCCAGTCACTAGTTTTATCAACTGGAAGATTTGATTATCTTACCAAAGCTGAAGCAATGCTCACATTTGCTCCAGAATATGCAGCTGTTGAAATTTCTGTTGCTGAGGTGCCAGCATCGTTGTTTACAAATCCGTACTTGCCCAGATCAAAGAGACCAGGCAGTTCTAGTTTTAGTTCAAGGGTTTATTCATATGATATTGCACAAAGTTCCCAAATCGAATCTGCAGGAGACAAGTCTGAGAAGTCTTCTAAACTAACATCTGGTAATCCTTTATGTGATGTTGATTCATCAAACTTATACACACTTGTCCAAGGTGGGAAGAAAGAGAGTGACAAGAGCTTAAACAGTACAGACATACAGCCAAGTAAGGGAGAAACATCACCACCCATTTCTGGTGTGACATCTTTTAGTTCTTCTCTTGTTTCACAAAAGAAGAGTGACAACGTGTTTAATGCGGGGTATTTTCTGCTATCTATGAAGACTGCTCTTGCAACTGATATTGAATGCATCACATTCCAGGCTGCCATGTGCAGAATTAGGCATACCCTATTGTCTTTGAGAAGCAAAGCATCTGCTGAGTTTAACAGCGTAACATCCAGTTTTATGCAGACAGATGTCAGCAATAAATCAGATCTCACCCCCAAGTATGACATAAGAAAGAAAGAAGTTATGCCCATAAGGTTGTCTAGTGATGTTGAGCATGAAACACATGACAGGTCCTCCTTAATGGAAAGTGTGGGAGTTTGGAGGCCGGTTGTTACTCCTAAAGGGGCAAACTCTCTGGAGTCTTTGTCTGCTAAAACATTAACTGGTGCAAGCCCAAGTCTGTCAATAAATCTCCATTTTGCATGTTGCACTATTTACACTGTTAATATCTTAACCTTTTCTTAATACGGCCTTATGATAAATACTACACAATCATAGTATTGTTGGTACTCTGTGCATAAATGTAAGTACATCAGTGTAATTATGATGCTATGTGTAACCAGGTATCCAAGCGGCCCCGTTCCGAGATAAAGGAAGTTTCTTCTCATGCTGGCAAAGATGTTAATGAAAACGTACAAGGCGCAAATGGTCAAGTTGGACGCCCTTGGGCTGGGATGAGGAGGGTGTTGTGATGGACATCAATATACTTCTCTCGGAGTTGGAGATTTTAGTGACTTCTTTCAAGAAGAGGAGTTAGATTTTGGTGAGGTAGGCATTCCATATTCTTCTTGTAGTACGACTTTTCACACACAAACAGAAGTCTGTGCATAGCTAGCTTCATTTAGACAAGAAATAACATTCTGATTGTTTTAGTATCAATGGAGCAAATAAATGGGCAGAGTCTGTGTTTTATCTAAACAGAGGTCCAGGCGGATCTATAAAACTGGCCTATTTCAGTCGAGAAGTGGGTGTACACCATCATCATCAAAATTCAAGTTTCGGTGCATGTCTCCATTTACCTATTAATATCCAGCTTTGTGTTTCACTTTTAACTGCCACTAATATTTAGATCATTTATTACTCAAAGTATCTTGCATTTTCAAAACAAAACTATGAATACATTAAGTGACATCTTTTTCAGCATTGTTGTGAATAGCTAAAGAATAAAGATTACTTCAGAAAATAATATCGTGATGGCATAAATAGTTCTCTAGAAATAAAAGGAAAAATATGGCTACTCACACTAACTATTTACTCCTTCCATCCCAAAAAACAAGTCATTCTAGAAATTCTACGACAGTCGTAGATCAATAAGGAACTAAAATGGCATTGTGTGCCCCTATTTATTAGCCATATTTGGCACTAAGGGCTTGTTTGCTTGGAACCCTGGCCAAGCTGCCTGGCCCAGGCAGCAATTTCAGGCCATCGATTTTGGATGCCTGGGGCTCAGATTGCTGCCTGGAGCCAGCTGCCTGGCTCAGGGTCTGAACCAAACATGCCCTAATTGATTGATGCATGCACATGCACAAATTTTGAATACTAGAATGACTTGTTTGCTGGGATGGAAAGAGTATTAATTAAGGCGTTATGCATTTACAAGAAGGAAAAAAAATGTTGGACATGTTAAGCCAGTTTATCCTCTGTTTTTGCGTTTGTGCTTAATTAAAGATGGTTGCTAAATAATTAGAAGACAATGCCCACCTGGATAGTTTTATGTAGACAAGTACCTAGCTACACAATCTCAATACTATAAATTATCAAAAAAAAAAGAAGAAGAAAGAAAATGAAGAATGGTTCGCTAGCAAAATACAGGAAAAAGCTCAATTCAGTATACTAAAATATGTAAGTGGAGAAGGAATTGAATACAGTACCATCTTGCTACCGGCATTATCATTGTTGGAAGGCATTTCAGACTCACGGCATGCCATAGAGTCAGCATCAGCTAAAAGATCGCCTTCAGTAGCAACTGCATGCTCACTTCCATCAGAAGTGGAACTCACACTACTAATACTACTCGCCATGCTGTTGCCCTTGTTCTTTTTTCTTCTTAGTCTCAGAAAATTAGAATTCACTCCAAGTCCACGAGAAGATCCGAGGAAAGAGCTGTTATCAAAGAACACCAATTAAAGTAGGAGAAATCATGGACAGAACAGAGTTTACGACCAGAACTTATTTGAAGAAACAAAGAAGACATCACATAGAACAGATTACTACTTTTTCTTGAGTACAATGATCAAAGGACACAATCTATTTAAATGATGGATTCTATTCTTTTTTGCAAGAACTTCAGGGTATATAAACCATGTTCCATCGGAAAATATACAGCTGTGAAGAGATCTCAGATGTACCCTGTGCAAAACAGACCAATATAGGTCATGTTCTAGCTGCCAATTCAGCTTACAGGAGAAAACAGAGAAGTGTGGAGTGATCCTAGTACTGATTCAGTAGCTGTGGGTAACACTTCAAAACAGTAGTTTTAGAAAGAAAAACTAATCCAGTCAAACAAAAAGTTGTTTAAAGAGGATCTGGAATGAGTACAACCAACCAATGATTAGGGTGCAATATATCTTTGTGAGCACTTGATTTTCATAGAGCTCCTCAACTTATAGACAACATTTTGACTGGACAAACAAGCTCACAACCTATTCAATTATCGCTCTAGTATCATTGATAGAGCAAGCCCAAAGAGAAATAATTTAAGATTGACCTATTCTGGAAGTAAGAAGATGGAGAAAAATTCCAGAATGGCCATGCCTCCCATAAGGAACCTCCCAGCGAGCCTTGTAAACACATTCTGCAAATAACAGAATATAAGCCATGTCTTCTAGAAGTATAGCAAGAAAAATAGATTAAGCCTGGTACCTTTTGCTAGAAAAACGAACAAATGCTTGATGGACCATAGGTACCAAAACAGCCTCAGGTGGGTAAATAAATGTCCTCTCAAGAACTGGAAGGCTATCAGTTGATTCTACCTTTCGCGGTCCATCAGCACCCAACTGAGAGTCCTTCACTGAATCCATTTCTTTTTTAATCTGAACATGTTCTGATTCAGAAACCTTGTCAGCTGAAGCAGCAGGAAAGCCAAGTGCAACTTCAACATAGTAACTTTGGCCTCTCAGCTGGCATACAGTAGGTTGAGTAAAACCTGGCAAATTAGGTGCCGAGGATTTGCTGAAATTGTTAAAGAAATTAATGTGAGACAACAAGACGAAAATGAACAGTCTGTTTATGTGGATGTCTTTAAAAAATAATCATAACGAAATACCCTCATAAGAACATCCAAGAAAAATATACAAGTGCTTGCTGGTAGATAAAAGGTACACTAAACAAGACTCACTCATCAGTAGGGATTTAAAGATTTTTCTTTTCATCAGAATATTCAGACATGTAGAATGCAGCTTAACATGACAGTAAATTTGATTTCTTTTGAAATACCTTGGATATACTTGTCTCACAAGATCACTCGGACAACAGCCGACAAGCCTACCCAGCATTCCACTAGGAGCAACAATAACTGCAACATTCAATGTAACAAGTCATGAGATAAACACAAAGCACAACTTATATAAACGATGAAAACAATTGAGAAAAGTGAAGTTACACATCAATCTGATTTTCAAATCTCTCGATAAGTTGAGCACGCAGAAAAATTTGAAAACCCATTTCTACTCTTTGAGAATTACTCCCTCCGTTCCAAATTACTATTCGTTGTTGACTTTTTCTCACAACGTCTGACCATTCGTCTTATTCAAAAATTTTGTCCTAATATGCGAAAAAATAAAGTCATACCTAAAGTATATGTGATGATAAAGTAAGCCACGAATAAAAGAAACGACGCTTACATTGAATAAGACGAATGGTCAAACGTTACGAGAGAGTCAACAACGAATAGTAATTTGGAACGGAGGTAGAATCAAATAGCCAACTTCAAGACAACTCCAAAAACCAAACCATATGACTGCCACACTAGTCTTGCTTAGAGAATCAATACTTCCAATAACACAAATTCTTCAATCTCAATGTATGAACACAAAAGGGGCATATCCTTGTAAATCGAGCGACGGGGACATTAAATAACTATCTCCGTAGTTTTTTGTTTATTGTTTTACCTTGCCAAAAGGTGTTCGTTTCTGTTTGCTGACATAGGATTTCAAAAGGAGACATACCTAAATACCCCTACCCTATTGAGTGTTTGCTACATTTTTCAATACCTAATTCCTTTGTACATTGGTCACAAAGGTGGCTGAAGAGGCAAGTTAACTATACTATGCTAGACTATAGTAGGAGGGTACATTAGGTTTTCTTAATATCTGTGCAAGGAAATGAAAAACATATAGAATGTGGGGGTGCATCTAATCTGTAAGCTTCTTGGTACCCGGCACTGTTTCTTAAGTGTAAAGGGAACATTTTGTAAATCCATATTTTAAATGAGTCGCCCATTCACCTTATGCATTTTTGCAAATATGATTTTGAGCAGAGGGTTCCAATGTTCCATGTTGCAAGGGAAACTAAATTTTCGCCTTTTCTGCTTAATCCTCAAGTATCTAAATAGAAACTGAACAAATTTTTTCGCCAAAAAAAAACGAATAGTTCTTCAAAGCATTGTAATGGTCCCAAAAAATAATTAGGGGATGGAACAGTACCTGGAAGACCTTCACCAACAGAGCGAGGAGAATGTGTGAGAACTTTCTCTATGTCATCACTACAAAGGTTCCGCATGTACCTAGTAGAATAGATTTTTAGAAGCAATGTCACTAATACATGTATAAAGTGGAGATCGGCAATATAATAGAAAGTCATGGGCATTGAGAGCTAACCTAGCAGATATTACGACGTGCACAAATATTGCTTCCTCAGTGGCAGCAAAGATAAACTCTACTGTAGGCTGCGCTCGCCTAAAACAATGATAATGAGAATATAAGAATCAAGAAAAGGTAGTGTCCTTGAATACTACCAGCTGCAGCAACATGCACTTACACAGGAATAAGGTAATCAAAATGTCTTCAGAGCATCAATACATTCTCTAATACAGTAAAGTTAACCAAATGGCAAAAAAATAATTGGTAAAACCTACAGTGAAAGGAAAAACAGCATACTAAAAAAGTTCCAATGCTGTCTGTTGATCCAATAAAGACTGTTCAAATAAAGTACTGTAGATAAGCAGAAGCCTATTTGAATACAAGAGTAGCAGGCTTCATTATTATTATGTCACATATACTATTATTTCAATGAAAAACTTTGCTGGCATTTGTGAATTGTGATAAAAAGTGCCAGCATCTCCCAAACCCCAACAATGCATGGAACTCTAATTGACAGCTAGTTTATCATCCAGTGATCAATGAGCAGAAAAGGAATAAGCAAATAAAAAGTATAGAAATCTTGGCTAACAGACCTAAAACTGTTTTGATTTCTTGTAGGGGGGTTGTATTTTGTAAAAACATCACCAAACCTTGCATAGGAAAGCCCTCTTAGCGATCTGCACCCAAAAAAGAAGATCAAATGGGAATATTATATCCCAAAGCACAGACAAACATGTAATTTCTTGCTACAACAATAAAGCTAATTTTGCAGGTCAATCAGAAAGATAAAAAGTCATATGGTATGCATCATCTTAGCCCAAACTTAAGGGGAGGAAAAAATGTATATATATATATATATATACACACATCTAGCAGGCACCATGTATAATTATTACCAGGGTTATGCTCTCCTTGAGATGGATCCCATGGACCAACAAAGGAATTCGTCCAGGTACTTAGGAAACCTTCACTTTGTAAATGAAGATATGCCGACAGCACAATGTTATTAAGAGCATCTTTCTGCTCAGCCTTTGAACTGAAAAGGGAATAGGTGATCCAGAAAAGGAGAAAATGATTCCAAACATAAATAACAAGTGCCTAAAGACAATTAAGATACAACAAAAAATGTCCATAAGAGGGGTATGTACAGCACCTTCTCTCTTTAGTCGCGCTTGCATCTGGTTCAGTAGGAAGAAACTGAAACCATGAAACTGTTTGGAGCTCCCCCTGTTAGGGCAAAACGTAAAAATAAGAATAAAGCAGAACCATGTCAGTCACGGTATGAAAGCACCGGCAGTTAGTGAATAATCTTGTCACAAATTCATGGTATTTCTTACTTTTGAAGGTCTCAAGATGTGGTTATTACTTTTTGTCGCAGCATATTTGTTTAACTTAGAAGTATCGGTTATCAAATCATGCATGTACTCCCTCCTTCCTTTTATATATGACGTTGGATAGTTCAATTTTGAACTAATCAGCATCATATATAAAAGGAAGGAGGGAGTATTTCATCTAGTAGACGTACTCATATAATTCTTATATATCAAAACTAGCTCAAAAAGTTTTCAAAGAGAAAAAAATAAGACTAAGCACAGCTGGCTAAGTGGCAGGACTTTCTAACCAGATTAAGTGAATCAGTAAGCAAGAAGCTGCAATAACAAGCACTCGAAGGTAAGCATTTTCACAGGACGATGAAGCAGGATGGAACAAATTAACGAGTTTTGGTGTTGTGTGTAAAAGGAGTATCAACGGATATTGAACAGAACAGAAAGGGGGTTAAAACAGGAGAATGGGATCTGGCTTACTAGTTTGAAAATGTTGGTCCACATGTTCCGTGTACAAGGCAAGGCTGCTGCTTTACAAAATCACCACAGGTCCTCCCTTGAAAGCACAAGGTGAAACCCGAAGCATGTCCTGCCACCTGCCTGCCTGTGAAATAAAAAGTTAAGTCATAGGTATCTACATGGAAGAAAGAATTAGATCACTCAAATATGATGTGCAGACAGTAGGAGCATGTCACTCAACTGTTCACTTCAGATAAAGCAAACTGGGACAAGTTGTAATTGAGAGTGCATCGTCACTTAATATGCATCAGATGGCGCAAATGGGAGTTATCCAAACCAAATTATTCAGACATCGCTGAAATAATTCTAGTTCAAAGCTACCAGGATGCCAACGGCGGCTGCTGCTGCACAATTTCCACGACCATGGAAACTCGCTCCGCTCACATTCCCCGCACACGATAACCAAAAATGTTTGCAAACTAAACTGCTCCGGCGCCTCGGTTAAATTGATGCTGCACTGCTGCGCTAAAGATGGGCCCGAATTGGACCGTGTGCCATGGGCGTACGGACGGAACAAATTGGAATAGCAGAGTGCCGAGAAGCAAACGAATCCGCAGGGGGAGGTCACGCCCAACGGAACCAATTTCTAGAGCACTCCGTCCAAGCGAGGGAGCTAGGGTTACTCACCAGCACACGAGGGGACCGATCCAAGTCACTCCGAATGGATCTCCGCCCTGGGTCGGTCGAGCAGCCGAAGAGAGCGCGGGGAAGGAGGACGCCGAGGGAAGACTCCGGCGGTGGAAGGAGCCCTGGCTCAGTGGTGCCCCGCTGCCGGCGTGAAGTCGCCGACGACGACTGAGCGACAGACTGAGAGAGCACGAGAGGAGGAAACCGTCGAGGTCCCTCTCAGTCCTGCAGCTTTCCAGATTTACCCCTGGAGGCTCGGTCGGCTCGAGCTCGGCTCCACAGTTGTTCAAGACAGGCCCGGTCGGCTCGATTTATCACAAGACGACCGGCTTGGGATGATCTTTTTTTTTACAGAGTGTGTCAACCCTTGCCGTCATGCCGAGCAGTTTGAACTCGGGTCGCCAGAGCTCGCGAGCCTGCAAGGAGGCTCCAGCTTGGCTTAAACTTCGAATCGAGCCTGCGATAAAAAAAAAATCAAACAAATCGAGTTCTTACCATCTTAAGCAACTAGAAAACCGTTACGACACGCTGCACTATGGTACAGACATTTGTGCAAGCTCGTGTGAAATCGAGTTCTGCTCCCTCGGTAAGAAAAAAGTTCTTCTCTCTCTTTATGTGTTTGAAGACTATGGCTAAATTTCTATGGCGAGCCGTACAATTTGCTTTTAACCTACAAACACCATGTAGCTTCAATCAGTTATTTACTACATGGCTTGTAGGGGTGGACAGAAAGTTAAAGGGTCAATTGTTGGTTGGGGCATCTGCTTTATGCTGGGCACTTTGGCTTAATAGGAATGATTTAGTTTTTGATAATTGTCCCATGAAACTTATTTGCAGGTGCTGTTCAGAGGGACGTACTGGCTCCGGTTCTGGGCTCAGCTACAGCGGCATGAGCAGGACATACAAGCAATAAAGGAGGCATGCAATCGCTGAAGGCTTTGGCGATGAGTGTTTTCACCCACCATGAATGGAGATTTAGTAATAGAATTACAGGCTAATTTTGTCCAAACTTTATGGTGTGGTTTTCTTTGATTAGAGTGAGCAGACGGATGCGCTGTTAGTTTGTAAACTTTGACTGTAACCTCTTGGGGCCAAGGCTGGATATTTTCATTATTAAAAAAATGTGTTTGAAGACTACCGATTTTGTACCTTCCGATCCGCTACTGCCTCCTGAAGAAAGCGACCATGAATCTCTATGCCTTTGCACCTGCAAGTGACTTGGGAATCTCTCGAGCAATTTTGGCATCCTCTGGAGTCCTCGATTTTACCTTTTCGTCGCCGGCTTTTGTTGCCAATTTGCATTTTGAATGCCTGTGCTTTTACTTTTTCAAAAAAATGCTTATACTTTTAAAAACTTTTGAATTTTGAAACATTTGACTAGTTCTTATGAGACTGAAAATATCTAGCTTTAAATGTCTTACAGAAGTAAAATCATGTTTATTTGAAACAAGTGATGTTAGAAGGGTATGTATCATTCTTAATACGGGATGCTTGTATGTTTTGAACAGAGTAAAGTATATGGCCGGTTCTTAAACTATCGCGGGTGTGTCATTCCGGTCCCTAAAGTCTCAAATTGACCGCGTTTAGGTTCTCAAACTTGTTTGGCTGTATCATTTCGGTCCCTAAACTTGCAAATCATCCATTCAAGTTCTCAAACTTGTTCGGTTGTATCACATCGGCCCTCAAACTTGATTTTGAGTCTCATCTGTGCCAATACAGGATAATGTAAATATAAATAATTCATACTTTTTTCATACAAACTCGAATAAAGACAAATTTTATATTAAAATTATAGTCCTCAATGCGATCTACAACTTTGTAGTTGAAAAGTTTTTATTTAAAGTCGTTTAATGTCCCAAAATTTAATTTTAAATTTTAAATTTCAAATGATATAAATATACAACAACATTTTAGCACCTAAACAGTTTACATTCAAAAACTTTTCAACTATAAAGTTGTAGATCGCGTTGAGGGCTACAATTTTGATATAAAGTTCGTCCTTATTCGAGTTCGTATGAAAAAAATATGAATTACTTTTTGATATAAAGTTTTTAGAACACCCTGTTTTGGTCCAGATGAGATTCAAAACCAAGTTTGAGGACCGATGTGATACAATCGAACAAGTTTGAGAACTTGAACGGATGATTTGCAAGTTTAGGGACCGAAATGACACAGCCGAACAAGTTTGAGGACCTAAACGGTCAATTTGAGAGTTTAGGAACCGGGATGACACACCCGCGAAAGTTTAAGAACTGGCCGTACACTTTACTCTTTTGAATATATTAGACTATATTATTCTAGTGATAGGCGTATTCGTTACAACTTACGGAATATACAACAATCTCAAAACTGGACAGTTTTCTTAGATGTACTCGTAGAAGCATGGTGCGAGCACGTGTGTTCATTCCTATGAACACAAGGGTTTAAAAAGTACGTAGTATTAGTTTTGTTAGCTCTAAACTAGCATACCTATCTTTTAGCTTGACAAAAGTATACCCGGTGTAAGATAGAAACAGTGGACTGTCACACAATATGCATACTTGTTCCGTCGCGGCAATTATAAGAGGGATATAAATAGTTGACTAACCGATTCACACGGGTTCTTCAATAAATAAAGTGTCAATTGGATCCTGAATCAATAAAAGGCTTTGGTTTATCTCATGCATGTCAGACCAATCTCAGTTGATGTTTCATACAGAATTTTATAGAATTATGCTGATGTGATATAGAGAGAGAATGAAAAGTTTTGAGAAGAGTTTCATCATCATGAAACTTCTTTGACTCCGTTAGTTTCTGGTCTAATGTAGTGATACGCACTGAGACCGACCTCAAAAGCTATTGCTAAAGTCTATTTGATATTATCTAGTAAGTGTAATCCCAGGCAAAGTTATTTTAGCCCTTCCCTGATGACCGATTCACTTTGCTAATAACTGGTGGCAGTCATTTGGTTTAAAAATAGTTGTAGTGTCCATCTAGTGCAACAAGCTTCCGTATTTCTTTCTGTTGATCGATGAGCACTAGAGTAACTTTGTAACTTCTTAATTTAAGATTAAGAATCCATTGGCGCCTGTGCAAACCAAATGCAACCCAAGCAAGGCCGTGTTTCTTTCACATGGCAAAAAATTGTCAAAGGGAATTTTACATGCATGGAGCACCGGCTGTGTTTAGTTCTACCAAAAACCCAAAAATTCTCTCTCCAAACTTCACTATCCACCTATCACATCAAATCTCTCTCTCATACATGCAACCCTAAACGTGGGTAAATAAAAAAACTAAATACATAGTTTTGATGTACACGACGAGACGAATCTTTTGAGCCTAGTCAGGCCATGATAGGACAAGTTTACCACAAATAAACGAAAAGTGCTACAGTGCGCGATGCAACATTTTCACCAAACTTTATCTTCCACTTTTTGGAACTAAACACACACACTAAATGAAGTATATTTACAAAACCCTTTTAGGAATGAGTGCAACTTTGCGCGACGAATCTAATAAACCTAATTAATCCATGTTTTGCTATAGTAATACTATAATAACCATCCTCTAATCGTGCGATCGAAAACCTCGTTAGATAGATCTCGCGAAATAGCGCAATGTTTGTGAAGGTAATTTTATAAAATGACCTTATTTAATATCTTTAATTATTGATAAAAAGACCAGCAAAATATTGCGAGTCCAAGAAACACGGCCCAGGCAAAAGAACCGCACGTGCCACATCCGAAGTTCTGAACCACCACGCACTGCACGCAGAGGAAAAGAAGACGTTCGAGGCCAGCAGGCCAAAGCCTTCTGTTGCACGCATTCCCGTTCTCCACCGTAACCTCCTTCCCTCCGAAGAACTAATCAACCGTCAAAACACCGGATCAACCCAAACCGCCGGTATTAACGATCCCAGCCGGTTGCTTGTCAACCTCCCCCCTTTCTCGTCGCTTGCAAGCAGCCCCAACCCAACCCGTGCTCCACGCTCCCCCGTCACATCACCCGATCCCAGTGGGACGCCGCCGCGGCCCCACCTGGCAGCGACCCGCGGGACGCGTGGTGGGGCGTGCACGGACGGCAACGCAAGCCTAGCTAGCAGAGTCTCGCAAGACAAGCGGACAGCGAGAGAGATACTAGTAACAGTAACAGAGATGCAGACAGAGAGAGATTATCAGTACTACTAAACTAAGCGAGCAGGTGTAATCCACGCGGTTCGGTTAAGGCGATTAGCAGACGAGGCCAGCAGGGGAGGATCGAAGCGGGGGGTAGCGGGGCCCGCGTGGAAGAATCTGCTTTTGGCCGCGTGCATATGCGTGCGGCGGTCTCTGGCCGCGACGGCGACACGCGCGGGCGCGGACAGGAGGGGGCGGGCGCGCAAGCGCGGAAACAAAAGCGAGCGCGATAGATTTTTTTTTCCCTTTCCAAGTTTCTTCCATTTCGTCTCGTCTCACAGCTCGGCTGGGCGGAGAGAGATAGAGAGGGGAGGAAATCTTCTCCTGACTTCTCCCGTGTCGCGTTGCCTGCCCTGCCTTGCCTGCCTGCGTCCGTCGCTGGCGCTGGCTCTGGCGGCGACGCGTCGGCCTCTCTCGAGTCTCCTCTCCTCTCATCTGCTCGCCTCGACTGCGCGAGACCGGGTAAGCGGGGGGCGCGGGTGGTTGCGGCGGTGGTTGAGGTTTAGTAGAGGAGAGTAGAAGGGGGAGGCGGGCCGGGCGTGGGTTGGAGTTGGAGGAGGGACTAGGGAGGGAGGCGGGGTCGACTCGGTGCAGTGCCGCGGCGGGGATGGGGAACCGGGTCGGCGGGAGGCGGCGGCGGCCGGCGGTGGAGGACCGGTACACGCGGCCGCAGGGGCTGTACCCGCACCCGGACATCGACCTCAGGAAGCTGCGCCGCCTCATCCTCGAGGCCAAGCTCGCGCCATGCCACCCGGGCGCCGACGACCCGCGCGCCGACCTCGACGAGTGCCCCATCTGCTTCCTGGTAACCGCTTCCCCCCTCAACCGTATCGCTTGCCGCCGATGTCCGACTCGTCCGTCCGTCGTCTGTTCTCGATCGTCGGTGAAGAGATTTTGGTCTGACGCTGTCTGTTTTTCTCTGTTGATTTGGTGGCGCTTGCAGTTTTACCCCAGCGTCAATCGCTCCAAGTGCTGCGCCAAGGGGATTTGCACGGGTCAGTAGTACTCCACTCAACTCGAGGTTCCTGTGTTCTTCTGTTTGGTTCGTATTTTGACCTGTTCTCCTGCGTGTGCAGAGTGCTTTCTCCAGATGAAGTCACCCACCTCGTGCCGGCCGACGCAGTATCCTGACCCAGTTCACTTCATTTTCAGTCTTCTAGAGTGCTGTAAACCACACCGGTTATTGTTCAGTTGCCCCTTGACTTGTCCTGTAAAAGGTGTCCGTATTGCAAGACCCTGAATTACGCAGTGGAGTACCGCGGCGTGAAGACCAAGGAGGAGAAGGGCATAGAGCAGATTGTGAGTGCCCATAGAAACCGTGTTTTGTTTCAGAGTTGGCTGCTTTGGTTTTGCTTTTGCCAATTGGTTGGGACTGGGAATTGTGGGTAGGAGGAGCAGAGGGTGATCGAGGCGCAGATCAGGATGCGGCAGCAGGAGCTCCAGGAAGATGCCGAGCGGATGAAGAACAAGCAGACTGCTGCTCCCATTGACGCAGCAGCAACCACGCAAGTTGAATGTCGCAATACTGATGGCACATCGACACCAGGTGTGTAGAGTGTAGATTTGCCGTGTGTTCCTTTCAGTGCATTATGCTGTTTGTTGCTGTTCAATTGCTGGGCCTGTTTGTTCTGTTGATAGCTGCAAGCAGTGCGCAAGGCAATGATGCTCTTTCGTCTCAAGTGCAGCATTCGGAGTTGCTATTGAGGAATTCTGAAGCCTTCACACAGATGCGGTTTGTACTCATTAACTTGTTCATGCATTCTAGCACATACAGTTGTGTTTCTAGTGTAAATATTATCGATTTATCGCATTAATACATTGGGGATTGTATGCTCTTTCTAGATCAGTTGTGTTGAATCATTGTGATTATTGTTGCACCGATGCATTGGGGATCAACAGTTCTGTAGGCAAAATAACTAATCCTTACTTGCCCCTTTTGAGAAATACCCATTTGATAACTTTCTACTAGTCTGTACTAGTTGGTTGCGTATTGTCTCCTGCTGTCAGGCATAGAGGTATGGCAATGGACGGCGATATCAAATAATTAGCTATATGTTGTCATGTTGGTTCGCATATCAGGTTGCAGTTGTACCATGCTGAATATGTTAAAGGTGGATTGAAGATTTTTGTTTGTTTCGTGTCTGTCTGTTAACCTAGCATGTTGGAGAATCCCTTGAAACCTTGATGTTGCTGCTCTAATTTTAAGATAAATGGTTTTTGAATGATCAATTTGATACAACCCATGCTTGACTTTTTGAAAAGACCTATTCAGGTGTATTAAGATAATACAGGAGTTGCAGCCCATGTATTCTGTAAAATTAACTCCATTGCTATGCAATTGACAAAGTGGCATTCTGTATAATAATCTGATAATTGGGTAACTTCATGAAGGGAAGTTTTATTTTGGTGTGGAGACTTTTCCAGTGTAGGAATTTCAAGTATGAATGCAGTTGTTTAATTGTTAGAATATAGATATGGCTTAAAGGAAGGATTATTTATTTGTTCGCCTATTCAATCAAACCGATTAGATAAGGATGTTTGACTGGTAAACACATACAGTTAAAAGTTCTGGCCACAGCAAACGTTTATAATATTCAGTCAGTTGTTGGGTGCAGAAGATTGTATGTTTGACCATTTCTGCAGTCTACATCAGCTCTGTGAAATTTGGAGTAGAGTAGGATGTGCAGTCGCGTAGCCTATAGCATCATACCATAAGAGAAGACAGAAGTAGTCAAAACAAACTTGCCATCATCCCTATTTCCTAGCATATTAACTGAGTTCCTTTCTTTATTATGGAATGAATACATCATGATTTTGGGATTAATTATTTACTGATAAATTCTTTTGATACAGGGGCAATAATTTTGATATGGATCTTGAAGAAGTTATGCTTATGGAAGCAATTTGGCTTTCTTTACAAGTATGTCAAAACGAAAATCCGCTCATTAATTGTAAAGTTAATATGCTCTGAAAGGATCACGTTTTTGCCATCTTGCAGCTTTTTCTAATGGTGATACTTTTGCAATCTTCATTTGAATGATGTCCCTGTTTCATTTCATGATTGATTCTCCTTCATGCTGGATTAATAATCAAATGATGCAATATCCTTTCGAGGCCTCTGCTGTGTAAATCTAATTAGAACTAGGTTCCTCATTTAAACCTGCATTGTTATATATTTCCATGTAGCACACACACTATTCCATTTATGTAAATTTCGTAGTTACTGCTGTGTGATAGGGTGAAAATAAGGTTAGTCATCTTGTCAACACTATGAGGCCACTAGTCCATTTCGTGATCTTTATTTCTTTCAACAGGATCAGGAAGCTTTGGGAAATCCAGCATGTGTTGGCACTACTCCACCATCAATTCCTTCAAGGCCTTATGATGGTTCTACAACAACCACGGCTGAAGCAGCTTCTTATGGTGGATTTGCTTGTGCAGTCGCTGCTTTAGCTGAACAACAGCATATGCATGGAGAATCTTCTAGCACACCAACTTGTGAGACAACAAGGTTTGATGTCCTCAGCAGATCAGACAGATCCTTTACGGAGGATCTGAGCATAGCTGGGAGCAGTTCTTCAGACTCCAGGGTTGAGGAACCGTTAAGCAGTAGAACACACCGAACAACAGAGGGCACAGAGTATTCTAACGATCAGTGGTCAGAGATCGCTGAGGCAGGTACTAGTCATGCTGGATCTGATGTTACGATAGAGGCTGTTGCTGCCAATTCAGCCGCCTCAGTTGGGTCTAGCATTGCTTCTGGCAGTGTTCCTGACAGCTTCGAGGAACAGATGATGCTGGCCATGGCCCTTTCGTTGGTCGATGCCCGTGCTAGGTCAAGTTCTCCGGGGTTAGCTTGGCGGTAGCATTTGTTAGTAGATTCCTTCACTCCCTTTATTTATACTTTTCGGTTGTGTGCGTTTTGTCCCAGTTCCTTTTGCGACATAAAACACAGGATTAGATCAGGAACAGGTTGAACTTGAAGGACTGGGAGTAGTTGTGAATAGTGGGGTAAATCTGCAAGTTTGAAGCCAGAGCTTGGCTAATTTTATCTCTTCTTTTGTTTCTTGGGGAAGAAATTGGATTCTTTTAGGTCAAGGCAGGCTTCAGCCTGCAAAAATTGTGGCTGTTGATGTTGCAGACATTGTGTATATATGAAAATTCACTCCCTCCATGTTGCTGGTGGGTTTCCTGATTGCTATGTAGAACATCCTTGCATAGTTACATGTAGTGAAATCAGATAAGTATATATATTATAGAACTTCTATATTTGGCACATAAGCTGTGCTTTTGTATCAGTCAGTACCCATTTTTTTCAGGATTTTCACGTTCCCATAGCACTTAGCATAGTCTCTCGACTCTCTCCTCTGCTTGCTCAGTCGGGAAAAATGTGGCGTCCTCCACAGCCGCAGCAAACCAGCCATACTTGCCTTTTGGTACGGAGTATTTGATTGATATCCTGAGAGTCAGAGACGGCACAGCAGGAGGACACGCATGGTGAGAGTCGCTTGCAGCGGGCGAGCCCACATGGGAGACTGGGAGATGTCCGTGTGTCAACGGGTGTGTTTAGTTTTAAAAAGTGGTTGAGAAAGTTTGGTGAAAATGTCACATCAGTATTTTTCGTTTGTTTGTGGTAAACATTATTCTATCATGATCTAACTAGGCTCAAAAGATTCGTCTCGTCGTGTACACTAAAACTATGTACTTAGTTTTTTTATTTACCCACGTTTAGTGTTCCATGCATGAAGAGAGAGGTCTGATGTGATTTGATGTGATAGGTGGATAGTGAAGTTTGGAGAGAGATTTTTTTGGGTTTTTAGTGGAACTAAACACAGCCAACGTGCGGTGTTGGGAGTGTGGGAGGGTTCCTGTAGGCGGTAGATGGGAGAGCTTGCAACGCTAGGATCCTCTAAAGAATTGTTGGAGATTCTCTAAAGAAGTTGTACTCCGTATCTGACTTCAACAAATGGCATCAAAGGTGGTGTTTAGATGTTAGGCGGTGTTTAGATGCAGAAAGCTGACCCTCGAATTGGGACTGAGCGGGTCACATCGCACAGTTCCGCGTCCTGTAGCGTTTTGTTTGTTTGTGTGAAAAATTGTCCAAAAATTTATTAATTAGACTCAAAATGTTCGTCTCGTGTTCGTCTCGCAGAGTACAACAAAACTGTGCAATTAGTTTTTGATTTTATCTACATTTAGTATTCCATGTATGTTATGACATTTTGATGTGATGGGAAATCTTCTTTTTGCATAGTGTATTTGGGAGTTGCTTTTTGGAACTTTTGGGAACTAAACGCGGCCTTAGAATTGGGAGGTTGAATTTGGAAGTTGGATGTCTCTTCGTAATCATTGCGCCACTGTAGCATTTTCGTTTGTATGTGCAAAAAGTTGTCTAAAAATTGATTAATTAGGCGCAAAATGTTCGTCTCGCAGAGTACAATAAAACCGTGCAATTAGTTTTTGATTTCATCTACATTTCGTACTCCATGTATGTTATGACATTTTGATGTGATGGGGAATCTTCTTTTTGCATAGTGTATTTGGGAGTAACTTTTTAGGAACTTTTGGGGACTAAACAGGCTCAAAGAAGGGAAACTACAATTATCTAGTTGCACATAATGGACAAAAATATATTTAAGAAATGGCCAAAGTCCTTTGGTTGGTTGGTTGGTATCCTTTTCCATTGACGCCTTGACGGTGTTGCCATACTCTCTACAAAATATTCAGCAACAAAACGTCAAAGCCACATGTTTTTCTCCCTCCCAATCCAAGGACCTGCTTTATTACCGCCAACATCTTAGTCCGTTCGAATGACATCTTTTTTGACAAGTTGTTGGAGCAAATATTTCATTAAAATATAGAGTGTCACAAAGTGAGCTCGACTTCGTAATGAACAAATTAAGGGTCTCTGTGGCGGAGTTTATAGGGCTTAGACTCTTGTGACACAAATACTTTTCATGTAATGTAGCGACATAATTTGTGAAAGCACTTTTTATTAAAAAAACAATTTATAGAACAGTGTCTACAGTGTGTGAGAGCTGGAGCATGATGAGGCCGCGCCAAAGAAGATCTAAAGGATTTCAAATAACACCTTTGACAATGATTCAGTCCCTCGGCATTCCTCTCAACGTCCGCGAACAATTCTCACGCACATTTCACGCACCGTAATTTAAGACTCGGATTGTTACACTGAAACTTTTGCTAGACACGAAAATCGTTTCATTTAGTCACCCAACTTCAGTTCTGATAGACTCAGCACTAAGCCACTAACCACTAACGAAAAGAATGCCAAGAAACAAACTATCTACGATCTGATTGAACCGATGACACGCCGCCGCCGCTAGATAGGCAACTCCGGCGCGGCGGCGGCGCCGACGGCGGCGCGGCACAGCGGGCACGTCGCGTGCGCGCGCAGCCACTTTTCGATGCACCCGGCGTGGAACAGGTGCCCGCACGCCGGCAGCCGCCGCACGGCCTCGCCGGCGCGCACCAGGCCGAGGCATATCGCGCACTGCGCCCACCCCTTCGCCTGCTGATCCCGCTTGTACCCGAACGCCGCCGGGAGCGCCGAGATCGCCGCCGCGTCCATCCCAGGCGCCGCCCGCGGCCGGAACAACACGCCCACACCGCCGCCGCCGCTGTCGCCGCCGCCGGGGGCCGCCACGTCCGAGGACAGGTGCAGGAAGGGGAAGTCGCGGGAGAACCTGACGCGGTGGGCGGCGAGCGCGAAGGCGGCGAAGAGGGCCACGACGCCGCAGGCAGCGGCGAGGCCGAAGAGCTGGTAGGTCACGAAGAACAGCAAGGCGGCGGCGATGAACAGGGGGACGAGGAGCCGGTTCTCGTAGCCACCGCCGCCGTGCCGGCCCGCCGGGCCAGGCTGGTTGCCGCGGAGCTCGGCGGCGGAGGGAACCATGGCGCGGCAGTGTGGAAGTGGCCGGGAGCGCTGGCGTTTAGCGAGCCAGTGGGAATTGCATCACACATGCAACGCGGCGGACGCGGTATGGCACATATATAACGGAATTCGTGCCATCTTCCATTCAAAGTTGATTTTGAAAATAAAAATCTTCACGGACTAGTTCTTCACTAAGAGATTATGAGTTGTGCACCAAGACGATCCGAAAACTTTGAGTAGCCGGGTTGAATATATTATCCTTCGTAACCAACGTTTTATTTCAAAAGATAAATTTCTAACCAAGGGCGCTAGCATGCCAGGGTATACGGAGTACGTAGTTGTAACAATTACCCTCTTATTTCTCTTAATGTAAAACGTGCCTTGCATCTTTAGAATGATGAACATCGAATGGTAGTTAGTGGATCGAAGCGAAATGCATTTTATTTTCAATCAAATGTATTTTTTTTGGTCTATTTTCGATCAAAGGTTGACAAGCCTGAATAATGCAAGAGTCTGTTTATAATTCCAAGAGCATCTTCTGCTTCAGATTTAATTCATATTGAGTTGGATTTAGCTAACTCATTGGTGGTTGAACAGCCTGGATTTTCCACATACATGATACATGGGATGTCCATCCAGGTTCATGTATTTAGACACCAACATATCATTAGTCACCAACGCGTTTCCAAAAGAGAACGTTTTGAGCTAGTTAATTTCAAGGATAGCAATGATAACATTCTAGAGAATTCATTCTAGCACTAGTACATAGGATGTAGACATTTTAGGCTAAAATTTGGCTGTGCTTTAGTTTTGAGTTATCGGAGAGGAAGACTACCGTGTCATTGGAACAGCAACTGAATTCAACTGCCGTTTTCAGTAACTGCTACATACGTTCTAAATGCATTCAACTGAATTTGTCCATTTCCAAGAACTTGTGTGCCTGAAAACCGAATTTGTCCAGACGTGTACCACCAATCAATAACCACAGATGCATGGATGCCATGCTACCGATGCGTGGGGTCCACAACAGGCAGTGTGGGCCCAGGGTCTCCAAAGTCACATACTAATAACCCGTATATAAATTCAAAGTTCTTTTCAGAAGTTCAATTTTATCAAGAGCCCTAGGCTACCTTAGAATAATCAACAGTGCTAGCTACTGCCATATACTCTGAATCCGTTTGGACTGCCTGCTGCATCTGCAAGTGATAAGTTCTATCTCTTGGATGGGCATAAAATGATCGAGTCATTGCTGAACACGACACTTAAACGATCGCCAGCGGATGACATGCATCCATCGAGACATTCTGACGTATACTACCTTACATTGTCCAAGGCTCACTAAGTGATGCATGAGTTGGTGTTCATACAGCCGTTTTTTTTTTCCTTTCAAATTTGTGGGTGGAAACGGCATTCTTATTGTCGGCCCGGCCTGTATGTAAATTCGAATGGAGTATTCAAAATCAAATAGCAAATGGATCGGGCCAGGCCTAATGAAGAAATGAAGGAAAAAAAAAAGGCTCTGCCAGCCTTTTCCCATAAGGGCCGGCTCGGCCCAATGAGCCTGCAATCGGACGCTTTGTTATGACAAAGAAATCTTTAAAAAGAAAATACAAAAAAACAAAACTCTTTCATTTTTAAAAAACGAATGCAAGCATTATGTTGAACAGTGACAATCAAGGGACAGGTAAGCATAGCCGACAACAGCTGAAAAGAAAAGACGGCCGACAAATCTGTAAGTTCTGTACCCAGCCTAGCTAGTATGCTCGACTGTCACATTATTATTTTTCCTTTTTGAAATGAAACCACATTGTTATTTTCGTTTGAGAATCTTGCACTCAACTGCCAGGTACCGCCATCGATTGTAATCTCCTTATGATTCATACGGCAATATGTTCGTATATAATAATAATAATAATAATAATAATAATAATAATAATAATAATAATAATAATTCATAATAATAATAACAATCACGACTACTAGTTCATGCTTGCCTGTCACTCTGTTTGTACTGCACTATATACTATACACTTTTCTTGCTAATCCGCATGATAGCTCTTGCAATAAATATCTTTCGCCACTCCATTTCTTGATCCGTTTGTTTCAGAGCGGTTGCGTCGTTGTCGACATGATTGGATGCAACAGCTTGCGTGTACACGCCCTAATTTCCCAGCTGATCCCATCGTCAATATCATCAAGTGCACGCAAATATAAAAAGGGTCTCATTAGCCGTGTACCAGCTACGCAAACCGCAGTCGGTTATACCAATCGAATCATGCTTGATCAGGACCTCTGCTACAGTTTCGTTTTGGTTGGGTGTCTTACTGCTAATTGTAGTTGTAGACTTGTAGCAGTTGGATTCTCGAGCATTTGATTACGACTCAAGCTCCGGCTGAAATACTGACGACGTGCATAGCGCAACGCTTTCTGCTCGAGGCTCGTTTGTTGTTTTTTTTAAAGAGGGAAGAAGTCTGTGTCGGTTTGCGTTGAGATTCTTTATCATCGAAGACGTAGGGTACGTGATAATCGAGTCAGCGCTAGTTCTATATTGATTTTAATAATGCAAATCTCACGTTGGCTAATGGCGTGTATGTACCTTGCAAAAAGGCCCCGCTGTTATTTTGTTCTCATCCGTGTTCTTTTATTTTTCCGTTGAGAACACAACGGCGGCGGTTGCCAAGATCGACAAGGGCATATATAGGTCAACATGGAAAACCTAGTTGATTGTATTTATTTTAATCTAGTAGAATTGAAAACACTTCTCACCTAAAATATTCGTACCCACCCTCTCACAGAGGATCCACGTGTCATGTTTTTAGGTGGGACCGCAGTCAAAATACATGTGAGGAAGAAGAAGAAACACACTTTCGAGAGACTTTAGTTCATTCTCCGCAAAACTTTTTTCACCCAACGTCCCGCGCGTACCCACCTCCGGCCAGGTGGGCCCCTAACTCCCCACGTGTACACAATTATCCCGTATTGCTAATAGACAAAAGATTAAAGAGTTTTTCTCCATATAAATAAAGACCAACTAACTCGAAAAATAATGTGCCTCTAAATTTAAGATGAGAATAGCTAAAACTTTATATCGTGCCAATTTTCCGACTTGCCGGGAGGTTTCTACCTTCTCCCCTCCGAGCGAGAGGAAATAAATGGGCCGTCAAACACCGCGCAGCACGAAAGGAGTAGATAGACTTAATAAATGGGCCATCAACTAGGACCTCATTTCGGGGAAGGGATCTCTGCACCACCGATGGTAGCTGGGGCAGCTGCCCCACCCTGCTGTATGGGGAGCTCCGCCTATATGCTAGTCCACCAACAAAAACTCAGCACTCAGGGACGCCCCGAGTTTGAAAAAGGCTCGAGGGCGCCGCTCCTCGCCGGCGGCGAAACCCTGGCCGCTTGCTAGACTGGGGTCGCTCGTACCGTGTGCGCCTGCGTGCTCGTAGGCGCAGCTGCTCGACGTTGCAGGCGCCCGCGCTCCTCCTTGGTCGCGCCCGTAAGGTGCTCGTCTGAATGCCATTGCGGCCTTAGGCTCTGCCGTGTGCGTCTGGGAGATGCAGGGGAT
>OAMR01000022.1:1622384-1633505 GCA_900205405.1 Echinochloa crus-galli | reverse complement strand
GGATTCCGGCAGACGTGCAGGCAATCACCGGCGTGCCAGGCCCAGGCGCAGGGGGAAGAATGGATCTCCCGGGTGTCCGGCCAGGGATTTTAGCTCCCCCGTCGCTGTTGGCGTGGGCTGTGAGGCAGGGGAAGGGAACAACACCAGCGCACCAACCCTTGGAGAGTAGCCAACGTGCTCATCGCATCCCCTTCCTTTTTATCGGCGGCTTCTGAAGAGCTCTGCTGGTCACCGTGCACGGTGGGTTAAGCCGTTAAGGGGACTGATTCTACCATGGTTTTTTTATCAGCAGAACGAACTAGTCAAGTCACCGCAGACAGCAATGGTCTTTCAGGGGAAAATGGTCGTATTGTTTTGTTATGCAGACTTCTTCAGATTCAGAACAGAAAAAAAATTTGTTCAATTTCTACCCCATGAGAGTATGAGACCAAATAGCATAAATTGTTGCAGTGGTGTTGCATCTGATGGCCCATCGGAGTCTTGACTGCAAGTTTGGACCAAATAATACACAAAAAATGCTCCAGGTCTACTCTAGAACACAGTAACATACAAAACATAAGCTGTTGCAAGTGCTGCCTCTGAATATATGATTGTGCTGTGGTGTTGCCTCTGAAGGATGGCACGTTAGAGTCTTGACTGCAAGTTTGGACCAAATAATGCACAAAAAATGCTCGCCTCTAAACACACAGAACATATGCTGCTGTAGTGCTGCCTCTGAAAATGGTCCAGCATTTAGAGTCTTGATTGGACCAGAATTGCAAACGAGTGAGCATCCTAAACCTGGAAGATTGAGCTTCAAGATTGCCCACGGATGACCAGCCACCAGCCCACCACACTGGCTGGCAAAGGGCTTGCTGTTCACCATTCCCCAACCAGGAGAAGTACTGCCAGGACCATTACCTGCCAATTAGTATCTCTATTATTTGCCCACGCTTCCTTTTAACTTGAGACAGTCTCTGAAGTTACTCCACATGAATGAACAGTAGCAGTGTAAAAAGAAAATCTGCATTCTGCATTATGCAAAGCAGGCCATGCTCTGCTGTGCTCTGCCCAAGTGGGTCATTAAGGAGAAGTCAAGGTGAAGCTGCCTCTTGTCCCCCATTTTTTACTGTCAAAAGGTCACCACTCACCACTAATAACACCGCAATCACGCAGCAGGTCAGTGGTCAGTGGCCGAGGGAAGGAGGCGTGGATTAAAGAAAGCAGTGGGGGAGCAATTGGACAAGGGACTTGATCTGGACCTATATCTAACTCCAACCCTGCACCTTTCCACCTTCCCTCCCACCTCCCTCTCACCCCCCTCTCCGAAAGCTGGAGGGGAAGGAGATCCATTGCTTCCGATGGCTGCTGCCTCCCGTCCCTGACCTCCGACCTCTGTCATCTCCCCACACCTGACAGCAACTCCTGATCGGATTCAGGCTAGGCCACCGCCCTACTCTGAAGCTCAGGTACTTAGTTTCTGCTCCCCGCTGCTTGTTCCTCTGCTCGTTGGTCCTGGGCTTTGCCTTCTTGGTCTGGTTCGGCTCTGGGTTTACGAGGGGTGCCCGCTTTCCATGTGCTCTGATGGATGAACAGAGGATTCGATGAGCCATGGGCTTGGTTCCCAGGGGTTTGTTGGTCTTCTTGGTCAGGTTAGAAGGAGAAAGCCCCAACCTTTCTTGAAGGAACCGTGCCACCTCCGAAAGATTTCAGTGTGTTCTTGAGTTCTGTTTTATTGCTCATCTTGTTCGATTTAACTTGAGTTACCATTCCTATTCAATTTGACAAAGTCTGTCTGGATACAGTTTTGTACAGACTTTCTCACCGAAAGAAAGTTCATTTCTCATGCTTGAGACCAAAAATTTCCTGTAGATGTTCAGAAATACTATGACTGCTAGTTTACTTCAAGAAGTTTCGCTTCTTTACTCAAGAGATAGTATCCGAGAGATTCATAACGAGGCTCTAAAATTGGTTCATCTGTAATAGTATTTCCCACGCCGTGATCAACGCATGTTGCACCATCACGTGAAGTCATTATTATTCTACAGTTTTTTAAACTACACATCCTAGCTAATCTATTCCCCTTCATTTTCCTTGTGATCTAAGCAAGCGGACCTGAACACGAATTGATCCCTGCGGTGCACCCCAGTTGAAGCCATGGGGTCCGGGGACTGGTTCAAGACGATCATCAGCAAGAAATTATCGAAACGGGCAAAGTCAAAGCACGCAAAGGTACACCGTCCTCATCTTTTCTTTCTTTCCCATCCTCGAGGGAGGAAGGAAAAAAAATAGCCTTTTTACCCCCAATTTCGAATTCCGTCCTGGATGTCCTGTACACCAGCTTGCCTTGCATGCCTTCCAAGCAACCTGAAAAGGGATGCCATTCATTCCATCTCATCATTAAGAATGGCCGGGACAAGTGGACATCCTATCATCCAAGCCAGCATGTTGTGCTGTTGCTGTGCTTGTGCTAATCATAATTAGAAAGTTGGCTGTAAGGCAAGCTTGGTTTGTTGGTAGCAATAATGGAAGGTTACTGATGTTGACTTCAACAGTGTCTCTGTGGGTGAGTTAGAGTTAGGTGCCACCTTCAGGATAAGAACTTTCTGCATATCTGGAATGTCCTTGGCTGCTGCTAATTGGGCCCATGAACTGACAGAAGGAAATCTTAAATCGTCTACTTGGATAATGACTAATTGTATATGGTAAATATCAAAGGTTTATCTTCCTTGAGCCTTGAATTGTTTACTAGGCAGTGACATGGCTGCTTGTTTTTTTCTGTGTTGCTTTAGGATATGATCTGGCATTTCTCAACGTTTTTTATTGATTCAGTTACTGAAATTCAGTAAGCTGTATTATGTTTAATTCTCACGTTTGAACTTGGATTGGACTATTTGGAATAATTTCACTATTGAATTGCTTTGTCATGAAATTTGGATTGAGCTGCCATTACCTTATCTCAATATATAAATATTGGGGACTAATCTTTTCTCGATAGAGAAAGGTGAAGCCGGAACTTATTTCCATTATCTAAAAAAAAGGTAGCAAATAGCAATAATAGGAGGTTACTGTCTTACTGATGCTAACTTGTAGAACAGCGTGTGATTTAGAGCTAGGTTCTACCATCAGCATAAAAAACCTTCTTCGGATCTGGAACTTCTGTGGCTACTGCTAATTGGGCCCATTAAATGACAGGAGGAAGTCTGAAATTATTTACTTGGGTAATGAATAATTGAATATACTAAACATTTTTTCCTTTGAGTAATTGAGTTATTTACTAGGTCTGCCACGGTTGCTTGTCTTCTTCTCTGTTGCTTTAAGGATGTGGTCTGCACGGATCTGCATTTATCATATACTAGGAATTTTCTCCACAGCTTTTGATTGATTCAGATACCAAAATCCGCAGATATCTGTTATGTTCAGCTCTCATTTTTTGACTTGGACTGGCCAGCCAAAGTAAATTGACAACTGGATTGATCCTTCATGACTGTTTCCCGTAGATCAATATTCAGAGGTCAGGCGACCTGATGAAACTTTACTAGTTCTAGTTGACACGCGCTGCATTTTATTTTGTGTGGTTTTGAAGTACCTCAGCTCAGAATTATACGCACCCGTAGAGAAATTAACCAAAAAACACCGTACAAATGCACGTTTGAGATACTATCGTACAGATTATTATCCACTTCCAGATGTTTTCACATATTTCTTTTTGCCAATGAAGCTCTCCGGTCAAGTACCAAATGGAGGCAACCAGGCAAATCAGAAGTCAAACGGCCCTTCTTCCAGCAGTGACCATGAAGACAATGCAGCACTAGAGGAATGGGCTGCTACTCGTATTCAGAACGCATTTCGGAAATACAGGGTAACATGAATCATTGATGATATGGATTGCACTACTGCTACATTGACTTATGAACTGAGATATTTTGCAAACAAATTGTTACCATTTTTTAACACTGCTCGTCACTTATATGCAGGCAAGGAAGACCCTCCGTTGTCTCAGGGGAGTAAAAAGATTGCGAGTTGTTGGCCAGGCCAATCCGGTTAAGAAGCAGACTGCTGCAACACTTAGCTACATACAGTCTTGGAACAAGTTGCAGTCAGAGATAAGAAATCGCCGTGCTTTCATGGTCACCGAAGGGCGCAACAGGAAGAAGAAGCAGGAGAATCAAATGAAACTCGAGGCGAAACTCCATAATTTGCAGGTGAGTTTTAACCCCAAGAACCATGTTCCTTGCAAATTATTTTCACTCACCAAGTAACTGTAGTAGAGAAAGTTATTAATTTTCTGATGACACTGCATTTTATGTTTGTTTCCATCTTTTATTAGATTGAATGGAATGGAGGTTCAGATACTATGGATGAAATACTCGCCAGGATACAACAACGGGAAGAAGCAGCAGTGAAGCGCGAGCGAGCCATGGCCTATGCATTCAACCACCAGGTTTATACTTACTAATTTTGGTGTTGCAACTCATTATATTACGAAATCCACATCCAAGATACAAATTTATTTATAATAGTCTCAAATTTCGTTTAAAATGTAGACACATTCCTTAACTCTGAACCCAATCATAATTTTCATGAAGAATAGCAGCATTATGAGTGCACCTAACAGTATCAAGACAACGATGTATTTTTACCCTTTGGCAGTGGAGAGCAAGGTCTGCCACAAGTCTCGGAAACTTCAGCTACGAAGTCGGAAAGGGTGGATGGGGCTGGAGCTGGATGGACCGCTGGATCGCTGCACGGCCATGGGAGCCGCGATCATTGGTCCACCCTGAGAACCCGAAGAAAGCACAGGCAAAGAAGGAGAACAACAGCACAAACCCATCAGCCCTGAAGCTGCAAGGCTCTATTACCCTAAGCAACAACGTCAATGACCGGAAAACCCCTAAAAAGAAGCCATCACCGTCGCCTTCTACTGATCAGAAGAAGCAATCGACGTCGCCTTCTACTGATCAGAAGAAACCATCACCATCACCTTCTAGTGATCAGAAGAAACCAGTACCGAAGGAGCAGAGAACAAAGGCAGCCGGCACTCCACCAAAACCAAAGGCCAAGGATATGAAGGGGAGCCAAGAGAAAAAACAGCAGAAGCAGCAGGTGGTTCCTTCTGTCAGCGCATGATCGCTGCTGTGGAAATGGTTATGGATCACTGTAAGAAATCATCTCCTGTGTTTTTCACTCATACCTGTTTGTATTTCGTTTTTGTTTTATGGTGATATGGAACGAGGAGTGTCCAATCTAGAATGTGGTTGGTTTGAGCGATTGCGCACATATGACGTATCTGATGAGAGTGGTTTTGGTTAGGACTAGGGATCTCTGCTATTCATTGTTGTGCTGTTGTAATAAGACTTGCCTGGCTGTCTGCTTGAATGGAAAGTCTTGTTGGAACAAAATGCCAAGTTCCTTCTCTGTCCATAACACCAGGATCAAATGGCAAATCAATCATAGGTATATTTGACAACCATCTTGTCCAAAGGCTTTATTTTATCCAAATCAGGATTGAGTTCAAATTCGATGCAGATAATTCAGTACTGCATCAGACTGTCAGAAACAAATTCACAATTTTGCCACTGAACTCTTATGTTGCTGCAACAGCAGCTCCTGAATTTCCCCTCTGAAGCCAGCCACCGCCGTGCGCTCCAGGGCGACGAACACCTTGAACCCTCGCCGCCGCCTCTCGTCCCCGGCGCCGTACGGCAGCAGGAAGCACATTTCTTTGCTCCCGGGTGTCCTCCATGAGAGCGGCAGCACAGCGTCGGGGCCGCCCCACCCGAAGTCCACCTCGCCCTGGCCGAGCCGCCGCCAGTCCGTGAACGAGCTCACGACGCCCGCCATGAGCCCCTCGCCGCGGTGCAGCTCATGGAAATCTATGTAGGAGCGCACGTACTCGTTGTCCACCTGCAGCTTGCTCTTCTTGATCAGGGCGGCCGTCGCCGCCAGTGGCTGCGCGATGAGTTCGCCGGCGGCCATGGCGACGTACACCGGGACGCACACGTTGCCCCAGTAGCCGTCGGGCAGCGGCGGGTCGATGAGCTTGCTGATGTTCATGGAGACATGGAGTACACCATCTTCACCACCCCGCCGGAATTGGTCCCGTTGGCCTTGACCCTGCTCGCGATCCACAACCACGGTGAGTAAGAAGCGAGAGCATCCTGCTATGATCTCCCCAAATGTCAGGTAGTGGAGTGCTTACTTGGCGCGCCAGATGAACGCGGCGACGACCTCGAAGGTCGTGAGCCTGACGCGGGCCTCGCCCGCTAGCCGCGCTCTGAGCGCCTCCACGCGCGCGTCGCTCACGTGGAAACACTCCCTGCTGAGCTGCTGCTGCTGCTTGCGCCATTCCCCCACGGCGCCGAGCGGCCCGCACCGCGCGACGTCGCCGTCGAGCGCGAGGACGCGATCGAACACCGGTGTCGCCACGCGCGGCGGCCGCCTCGGCCCCAGATCGGCGCGAACCGCGCCGCGGCGGCGAGGAACTTGGTGGCGCCCGGGCCGCCGCAGATCGCGTGCGCCACGCGCATCCCCAGCGCGACGCCGCCGCACGCGAACCGCGTCACCTGGAGCGCGAGTGCCGGGCGGTCTGCGCCGTCGCCGTCCGCCGGCGCAGAGGCTGTCGAGCAAGGTCGACACGGGGCTGTCGGCGTCGACATCGGCCACCGCCAGATCAGACTCCGCCAGGACCATGGGCACGGCGCCGGCGTCGTCGCCGCCGACGCGGCCGGCGAGCGCGGGGAAGAGGCCGAGCGCGGCCTCGAACGCGCGAGGGAGGACCGTGAGGGCGTCGACGGACTGATAGGAGGAGTGGGAGAGAAACCAACGGATCAGTTTTTCAAAAAAAAAAAAAAAAACAACGGATCCGGGGGACTGCTAGGGCCCTAGGGGTCAGTCACTTGTGCGGGCGGTCTCTGGCCACTCCATATTGGCGAATGCCGATGTGGCATTTGACCCCAACTTAGCTCCAGCCTCGTCGGAGCTGCAATACATGTAACCAATCACGCCACATATGTGTGCGTTGCTCTTTACTATCGTCATCATCCATCAGACTACTTGGTAAACTCTTTCTTCAATCATTCAATGGGTAGGTTTGTTAGTTGGAGATGCAATTCCTTTTTATCATCTTAAGAATGATGTGTGTGAGCTACAGGTCATTCAAAAAAGCAAAGCTAGAGAGAGGCACTTAAACATCAGCTGAGATAAAAACATGCTAAACAAACACGATTAGGAAAAAGGGAGAGCTAATACCAATATGTTACTAGCAGCTGAAGTACTAAAACAACGATTCTGCTAGAGAACAGCTAACTTTCAGGATAATCTAATTCATGTGCTAGGAAGCAGTGGCTAGCGTACTAGTCAGTAAATCTGATGCAGGCAAGTAATACTAGCCTCTCTTGTTTTGATCTATTGGCGCCACATTCTAACCACTGCATCAAAATCTCTAGAATAAACTCAAACAAATTCCTCATACAAAACCACAGCTCAAATTTGGACTATGAACAGTCAAAGATCAATAGTAGTTCTATTCCTGCAAACTGAAATGTGGATGTTTGTACCATAGACAGCTGCTAAGAGCACGAGCTGCAATTCAACAATCCACCTGAATGATATCAGGAATACTAAATATTTCAGGATGATAGTTGGACTTTGGGAGGCCCACCACGAGCAAAAGATGTAGCATAATAATCTGCGAGGCCAGGAACAGAGTCCTTGTGACAGTCGATGAACTTCAATCTGAAAGCCTTCTCTCCAATGCTAGCTAATGTAAAAAGGCTTGTATTGCTATTCAACAACCCCTCTGCCTGTAGGACCTTCATGACACAATGGCGGGGCACTAGCCGCTTCTCCAGGCTGTATCCTAACAGGTTAGGCCTTTGCACAATGTACTGAGGCTCCAATCCAACCTCGGTGATCAAGAACTGAATCTTACGGAGAAGATGCTCCTCAGATAATCCTAGAATGGTTGGATACCTGGACACTGCAGTGGCAACTTCACTCTCAGAGCAGCCAAGAGTCCTCTTCAAAAATTCAACCCTGGCAGCAACCTTCTCTTTGGTGATGTGGCTGGAGACTGACACCGCGTACTTGAACATCCGCGAGCTGCGGGGCACCCCGAGCTCTTCTGCGCGTTGCACGAGCTCCTTCACGCGCTCAGGGTTGAGCGTGATGACCCATGCGTTACTTGAACACAAGTGGGCAATATCTCGAACACTTATGCCGCACTGACGGAGCAGCGCGATGTTAGTTTTGATTACCCTCTCATGGTCGGCAGACAGCAAGCTGTTGTTCTTCTTCATGATCACTAGGAGCTGTTCAAACGAGCCGAAGAAGGATATAAAGAACTCCACCTTGGGAACGAAGTCGCAGGAGCGGAGGAGGCGTGGGCCGGCCAGGAGGAAGCGAGCGATCTGGGGAGTGGACCAACCGAGGCGGTCGCGGAGGGCCAAGAGGCGAGGGCCGACGTTCTTCACCGAGGAACGGAGGAGAAGCGGGTCCGCAGCGACGAGGGCGGCGATGTCCGCGCGGGCGAGGCCAACGCCAGAGAGTAGGGCGATGATGGCGTTGGGATTGGAGGCGGAGTTGAGGCGGGAGTAGGAGATCTCCTCGAATGCCTTCCTTTTGCATTCTCTGGATGCTTCATCGAACGCCGTCTGCGCGGCCTTGCGGGCTTGAGCTGGGGCGAGGCCGCAGGTGGCGACGAGGTAGTCCTCGAGGGAGAAGGGGGCGGCGGAGGCAGAGGTGGAGAGCAGGGGGCAGGCAGGGTGGTGGTGGATCGGGGAAGGGAGTGGAGAGGCCGCGCGGAGGAGAGGGAGGAGGTGCCTTCGTAGGAGGATCATGACGGACCAGGATTGAGTGACTTTGCTTCATGAAGTCACGTTGCAACTTTAGGCCTCTTATCTACCGTCTAGCAATCATCCAGCGGCTCAAATCGTTTGCGAACCAAATCTTATCTCCTCCCTCGTATTTTCACCGCGGAAACTGGGGAAAAGGCGCGCGGCGCTTATCTCGCGCGTGCTGCACCGCCCTCGCCGCTCCTCGCGCGCTCCGGCTGGCCAGCTGCACTGCCCTCTACGGCGAGGAGCTCCGTCACCGACGAGCAATACTCCCTCGGCAAGTCCCTGACGCTGGTCGAGGTGTTCCAGCTCGCGGCCGGCCTGGTCCCCAGCGACGGCGCGCTCGTGCTGGTGCTCACGGACCCGGGCGTCGCCGTCGAGGGCTTCTGCAGCGCTTGGTCCGCCGCCGCGCGAGGAGCTCCGCCTCCGCCGAGCCGCTCGTCCCCGCCTCCGCCGAGCTCCGCCTCTGCCGAGGCCGCCACGCCGGCGAGGAGCTCCGCCTCCAAGCGCCGCTGGCCCTGCCGCAGCGCCCCGCGCTTGGCCTGCCGCCGCAGCCACGCCCCGCGCTTGGGCCGCCGCCGTGCTTGCCCCACCGCCGCGCGCCGCGCGCTTAGGCCGGCGCCGCGCGGCCACGCTCGCCCCGCTGCGCCCCGCGCTTGGCCCCGCGCTTCCAATTTTGTTTTGGGCGTTCTTCCCGCGCCCTGCCGCCGCCGGCGCTACGCATGGTCGCCGGCCGGCCCCGCGCACGCCACGCCGCCCTGCGCGCTGCGCTCCCGAGTTCCCGACTACGTGCGCGGCCTCTGCCAGCCGCCTTTCCCTCCGCCCGCGACCGTCGCGAGCTGGGCGCCGCCGGCCCCGCGCTCGACTGCCGCACGCCCGCTCCCTGCTCGCACACCGTCGGCTCCTCCGTCTCCGTCGTAACTGCAGGACGCGGGCACCGACGAGACTCGCGCACGCCTGCACCGCCGCCCATCTCCACGGCGACGCCCCAGCCATGAGCGCCGCCCCCCGTGTAGCAGGTCCCGGCGCCTACTTGAGCAGGTGAAGAAGACCATGTGCTCGGAGGCCTACTTGAGCGGTGAAGAAGAACAAGTCCCAGTGTTTGGATTGCTTGCAAACACTATGAGCCGTTGGATCCCAGTTGAAGGGTGGATGAGGGGCCTAAAGTTGCGTCGTGCCGTCACGAAGCAAAGTCATGGAATCCCGGTCCGATCATGACGGCGGCTGGTTGGGCAGCGGCGCGGCGCAAGTTGAGAGGACTAGAGGAGCGGGTCCACCTCGCCGGAAGTGAGACTGAATGAGATATACGGAATCTTCAGAACGTTCTGAAAGATAATTCGAGGTGGATTCTGAATGCTTAAACAGATAAACAAATGTTTGAATGCCTCAATGTTCACTCTTTGGATTCTGAATGCTCAAATGAAAACCCAAACCTGTCGCAAAATGATAATTGGACAGTGAATATTTAACCATCATATTCGATATTTAGTCATAATCTAGTGAAGTTATTGAGCGTGCAATGAAGCTTATCCTGAACAAGCATCACTAGATGGCTGGGTGCAGATACACTGTTTATTCAACATTCCCTCAAGCTTATTCTGAATCTGTCAAATCCTTGCGTGCTCTTGTTGTTTTTAATCCAAAAACAGGAGATGCACACAAGACCATGAATCCCCTTGAAGAACCTGTAGAGCAGCTAGTCAAGGACGTAGCCGAGCCAAGCGGCGGCGGCAACCCGCCGGAACCACTTCGCGATGGCGGAGGAGATGGAGCCGAGTTAAAGCGTGTGGCACCGGCGTCGCAGTAGACGGTGGTGAGCGAGATGCAATGCCTGCTGGGCTGCCGGCGCACAGCGAGGTGCAGCACCCGGCGGCGCTGCGCGCCTGCGCGAGGAAACCAGAGAGAGCCGCCGCGAAGAGTTGGAGACGGAGCTTGCTTTCGGGCCGCACACTGATGTATTTTCGCAGAGAAGCCGAGAGCCGTCAGATGGCCGTTCAACGGTGCCGGGCATTGGACGTCCCTCTGGTATAAAATCATGTACTGCAGAGGATCTCGTTCCTAAAATGTGGCCCATTGGGTTTGTTGCGATCTAGCGTTTGGGTTTTTTTTATTATTTTTTATCTAGCGTTTGGGTTAACCATGGAAAATCTTTCTGGATACTACTGATTAATTGGGTCCGGGACTGTTTGAATCAAAAAATCTCCTGAGAATCTCTAGGGGTTCAATTTGTTACAAGAAGATTTCAACGTGCTCCAAACGGAGCCTCACATCATAAGGTCTATCTTTACCTCAAAAAAAAATCATA
>OAMR01000022.1:1514385-1611287 GCA_900205405.1 Echinochloa crus-galli | reverse complement strand
CCCCCCCACACCTAAATATTTCCTGGTTCCGCCATTGGTCGCAGCGGCGTCCGGTCGTCGTCGCAGCGGCGGTGCGTGGGCGGGGCGGCAGCAGCGTCCGTGAAGGGCGCATGAGCACGACGCGCAAGCGGAGGGGGCGCGCATCGGGCGAGGAGAAGGACGAGGACCCAGGGGGGAGGCGGTGAGGAAGCGGAGGGCGTTGCCGCGCCAGCTTGGTCCAGTGGAGGGAAGGCTTCGCCAGAATGCAAAATACAGAACTTACTAGTAGCGTTCCAATTTGCAGTTCCCAATGCAAATAAGAGCTCATAGTTAGCCCCCCCCCCCACACCTAAATATTTCCTGGTTCCGCCATTGGTCGCAGCGGCGTCCGGTCGTCGTCGCAGCGGCGGTGCGTGGGCGGGGCGGCAGCAGCGTCCGTGAAGGGCGCATGAGCACGACGCGCAAGCGGAGGGGGCGCGCATCGGGCGAGGAGAAGGACGCCCCCTACACCTAAATATTTCCTGGTTCCGCCATTGGTCGCAGCGGCGTCCGGTCGTCGTCGCAGCGGCGGTGCGTGGGCGGGGCGGCAGCAGCGTCCGTGAAGGGCGCATGAGCACGACGCGCAAGCGGAGGGGGCGCGCATCGGGCGAGGAGAAGGACGAGGACCCAGGGGGCGAGGCGGTGAGGAAGCGGAGGGCGTTGCCGCGCCAGCTTGGTCCAGTGGAGGGAAGGCTTCGCCAGAATGCAAAATACAGAACTTACTAGTAGCGTTCCAATTTGCAGTTCCCAATGCAAATAAGAGCTCATAGTTAGCTGTATCGTGTTGGTGAGAGGATTGAAGCTCACCATCCTCATCGATTTAATATCAAAGAACTTTGAAGTGTGCAGTTCATTCAGATTTAAAAATTTACACTATCAGTACATATCAAGATATTTTGTATATACATCAACGCATCTGAGTCCAAAATGGATATCTCTTGGGTCTGAACTGAATTCTGCAAGCATCCCATTTGATGCTGATTTTTGCTACCAGTGGATTACATTTCAGCACGTATGTTTGTGCGGACAATATACCCCGGTACTGCAAGAAAATAAGAATATATATTTGTCTTGGCTTCAGAGCAGCAGCCCACAGTAGCACAAATTGATCAAATGGTAGGTGTGCTCCAACTGCTTGTGGCGATGGCTTGCATCATGTCCTGAAAATGTGGAATGTTTTAGGCCAAAATTATGAGGATTGAACTGGATCAGACAACTATGAATCCACATGGTTTTGCTACTATGCATAAGCTCAGGCATTAGAATAGATAGATCAGGACCAGATATATCATTCAGTGGTAGAACAGCTAGGCAAACAAAACTGACCTTGTTCTGGTATTCTGATAATCACAAGTCAATGTGAATATGTGATCGACAATCTGCCTTTCTAGAGGTAACATCTGGTGGGCATAGAATACAAATAATTCAGATTTGGTTGTAGTATGAGTGCATATACAGAATATAAAATATGTTAAAATTCTTTGGTCCAAAAGTTTCAGATAATTCCTCCATGTGACTTTTGGATCATGATTATCTACCATCAATAATAAAACCAGGTGGGAGAAAGTTTACGAAAAGTCCTATTCTAGATAACAGAAAAAGAATGAACAATAACAGAGTAATATTTCACTTCAAAAACACCATGCCTATATTGTCTAAAGTGGAAGACAACTCTTTAGTGTTTCATGGATCAGGACAGGAAAATTTACAATGTTTTAACCATTTTGTAGACAGAACATTGCTTCTCTTATCCCCTCTCCAAATTTTGAACTGTGTTCATAGGAATTCATGATGTTTTACATTAGCGTCTTTCTATGTTTGATGAAAAGAGCCTGCAATTAGTTTGTCTTCTCATTATCGATGGAGTTCAGCAGACTACAATTCAGAAATTTAGGGGAAAATCAAGTTTAAGATACAGAAAGATAAAGCAAGGCTAAATTACAGAGTCAGAACATGGTCAAAGCTGATGGAAATGCTACCTGCCATATAGAGTATTACCTTCCCTGCCCAATATGTTGTAGTGTGATGTGTGCCGGTGTTCGCCGCGAGAGCGGAGCACCGCGGCGCCGCGCGCCTGAGCCGGAGTCAATCACGAGGAGAGATCGATGTAGCCCCAGCTATCGGAGGGCTCCACAGATGCCGGCTGCAACTGCAATTTGCAGCTGGGTCTTCCTAGCGTTGCTCTTGCTGGGCCCAAAGACGCCAGTGAAGCGAAGCGAGGATACCAGAAGTCCAGAGGATGGTCTGCAGGGTGGGGAGAGTGAGCATCATGGGCGGAGGAGGGTTGCCGCACTGATTATCAGATCGCAGAGTAAGATATGCTAGTGTACCTAAGTTTGTGATCATCAGGTTAATCGTATTGCTAAAAATCAAGTCAGTGGTGCTATTATGCTTTTTATTATGAGGTGCTATTATAGATTGTGCATGGATGTAGAATTGGTAAGCTTTCAGCGTTAGTGGTATAACAGGATTGTAGAGCTCACCGTGTTGAAGCTGAACATTTTGCTGAACATCTTGCCGGCAGGGAGGCAATGCCGGCTACAGCCTCTGCAGCCTTGGAGGGATGGCGCAGGTGCAGGTGCAGGAAGCTGTGGACAGATCTGCGGCTTGATTGCACTCTCCTCGAGCTCACCCCTCCATAGCTGTACCAGAGGAGCTCCGGCAGTGCAGAGGCCGGGGTAGGCAGAGGGAGACGAGGAGGAGCTTTTGCTTGCCGCCACCGTTGCGTCGATCTGCAGGAAGCGCCGGGCCGCGAAGGTTCGTGACGACTCGGGTCATGATGAAGGGGCGGCCGGCGGGTGGAGCGGCGGACCTCCATGGCGTGCGGTGGGCGGCCGGCGACGAGCGTGGCCTGCGCGGCTCGGCGTGGCGCCGGCGGGCGGCTAGCGGGCGGGGCGCGGAGGCCTCTCGTCGCCGGCTGCACGCCCGTGGGGGCCCCCTCGCGATATCTCTTGGGTCTGAACTGAATTCTGCAAGCATCCCATTTGATGCTGATTTTTGCTACCAGTGGATTACATTTCAGCACGTATGTTTGTGCGGACAATATACCCCGGTACTGCAAGAAAATAAGAATATATATTTGTCTTGGCTTCAGAGCAGCAGCCCACAGTAGCACAAATTGATCAAATGGTAGGTGTGCTCCAACTGCTTGTGGCGATGGCTTGCATCATGTCCTGAAAATGTGGAATGTTTTAGGCCAAAATTATGAGGATTGAACTGGATCAGACAACTATGAATCCACATGGTTTTGCTACTATGCATAAGCTCAGGCATTAGAATAGATAGATCAGGACCAGATATATCATTCAGTGGTCAACGCGCCCGATCGAACGGACGGGAATTGCCGGTGACGTGGCCCGATAGTTTGCCTGAGCTTCGCTTAGGTTTCGTAGGGGAAAGATTCGATACAGATGGTTCTGTTTGCTGTATCAGACTGTCAACATATTCACAATTTCCCCACTGAACTCTGCTGCAGCAGCTCCTGCATTTCCTCTCCGAAGCCAGCCACCGCCGCGCGGCGCAGCGCGACGAACACCTTGAACCCTCGCCGCCGCCTCTCGTCCCCGGCGCCGTACGGCACCAGGAAGCACGGCTCCGTGCTCCCGAGGATCCTCCACGAGAGCGGCAGCACGGCGTCGGGGCCGCCCCAGCCGAAGTCCACCTCGCCGTGGCCCAGCCGCCGCCAGTCCGTGAACGCGCTCACGGCGCCCGCCGTGACGCCCTCGCCGCGGTGAAGCTCCTGCTGGTCGATGTACGAGCGCACGTACTCGCTGTCCACCTGCCGTTTGCTCTTCTTGATCAGGGCAGCCGTCGCCGCCAGTGGCTGCGCGATGAGGTCGCCGGCGGCCATGGCGACGTACACCGGGACGCACACGTTGCCCCAGTACCCGTCGGGCAGCGGCGGGTCGACGAGCTTGCTGATGTTCATCGAGTACACTATCTTCACCACCTCGCCGGAGCTGGTCCCGTTTGCCTTCACCCTGCTCGCCCATTCACGAGCATGGTGAGTAATAGGCTAAACACTATAGAACGAACATGTTGCTGTGATCTCCATTCTCAGACGGACAGGTAGTGGAGTGCTTACTTGGCGCGCCAGATGAACGCGGCGATGACCTCGAAGGTCGTGAGCCGGAGGCCGGCCTCGTCGGCGAGCCGCGCTCTGAGCGCCTCCAAGCTCGCGTCGCTCACGTGGAAGCACTCCCTCGTGAGCTCTTCGTGCAATTGCCAGGCGGCGCCGTACGGCCCGCGCCGCGCGGCGTCGTCGTCGAGCGCGAGGACGCCGTCGAACACCGGCGTCGCGACGCGCGGCGGCCGCCTCGGCCCCAGCAGGTCCTGCCGCCCCCACACCGGCGCCACATCCGGCGGCCCCAGCCCGCGCGCGAACCGCGCCGCGGCGGCGAGGAACTTGGTGGCGCCCGCGCCGTCGCAGAGCGCGTGCTCCACCCGCATCCCGAGCGCGACGCCGCCGCACGCGAACCGCGTCACCTGGAGCGCGAGCACGGGGCGGCCCGCGCCGTCGCCGTCCGCCGGCGCGAGGCCGTCGAGCAGGGCCGAGACGGGGCTGTCGACGTCGACGTCGGCCGCCGGCAGGTCAGACTCTGCGAGGACCACGGGCACGGGCACGGCGCCGGCGTCGACGTGGCCGTCGTCGCGGATGCGGCCGGCGAGCGCGGGGAAGAGGCAGAGCGCGGCCTGGAACGCGCGCGGGAGGACGGCGTGGGGGTCGACGGACGGCGGAGGAGGCGGGAAGAAGCGGACCGAGCGGAACGTGACGTCGAGCATGTTGCGGTCGGCGTCGAGGCCGGAGAGCGGGAGGGGCGCGCGCTGCGGCGGGGCCGGTGGCGACAGGCGCACGGTGTCCATGACTCGCAGCTGCTGCGGCTCCATGGGAGGTGGAGGCGCGCCGCGTGCGTGCGTGCGTGAGCCTGTCCCCGCTTTAAATTAAAAGCTGTCAAATCATGGAGGCAGGGAGTAGGTGGAATGGCAGAGCTGGGCGAGGGAGGGGGTTGTTGGATTGTTCTGCGGCTTCAGCCGACACGCAACGTGGGAGCTCAGGCACCAGGAGACAGTAGTCCAGTGGCGTTCATGTCGTCGTCGTTGTTAGGGACCGTGTGTCACTGAAAGCTCGCACTGGTGTACTGTACCAGCGAGAATCTCAGCTAGATACCGTGAGCTCGTCGGCAGCTTCGCACAAGTTAACCTGATCAATTTACAGGCACGTATCTTAGGCAACGTATCAGGTGAACTAAACTGCAAATGAAATGCAGTCCTCTAAAATATTTTCGGCCGTTCCTAAAAAAAATGAAATCGGCACACTAATATAAGTTCTAACAAAAATACGAAATATAATATTAACAACATGGAAAACAACATACTAGATGAATAACTATGTTTTCTTATTTATATGTTTTTGTCGGTAACTCTTTTTTGTACTTGAGTCAGTATTTCATCATAAGCTAAAAGTCTCAAGACAACATGAATTCCGAATTCATTTCCAGGAAATCCCAATGTGCGATTCCCAAACACGTCCCAGGAGAAACTTGGCATCCCATCGTTTCGTCGCAGGGCGATCTGAGCCGTCGAGTCACCAGATCGAGCGGCCCCTGATCGAAGAGCCAGGATTTAGCAAACCGAAGCAACCGCTTCTTCCCCACCCGCAACTCTTTCCCTCCACTCGTGCGCCTCCCGTTGCGGCCCCATGCCGGCGCCGGCGCCGCCGCTCCGCCTCTGCCTCCGCCTCTCCCTCCGCCCGCCCCGCCCTCTCCCTTCCCCCCGCCGCCGCGCATCCCGCTTCCCTTGCGTCGCGTCGCGCTCGACCGCCGCTCGCCCCGTCTCCCTCCGCCGCGGAGGACCGCTTCCCCCTTGCGCCGCGCAGGGCGAGGCGGACCCGGAGGGCGGCGCGTGGCCGGATGGGTCCGAAGAGGAGCTGCGGCGGCTGCTGGAGCTTCTCCCGGGGGAGCTTCGGCGGCGGGTGGAGACCCACCCGGAGCTCCCGGCGCTAGTGGAGGTGGTCATGGACCTCGGCCGGCCCCCGCTCGCGCGCTTCCCGTCCGGCGACTTCCTCCTCTCGCACCGCCCCATCTCCTTCGACGACCTCCAACACGCCACCTCGCAGGCAAGTCTCAAGCCACCGCGCTTAAATCGTTAGCACATGGGCACATGGCGAGTTAGCGTGCCTGCTAATACAGTCTGCCGCGCCTTTTGGTAGGTTGGGGACTTTGGAGCGGACAACCGTGCCGGAATCAGCCGGACGCTGCACCGGATTAGCGCGATTCGGAACCGGAAGGGCGTCATTGTAGGCCTCACTTGCCGCGTTGGGCGGGCAGTGCCCGGGAGCGCCAATTTGCTTCAGGATTTGGTTAAGGATGGTGGGTCATTGCTGCTCATCGGACCACCAGGGGTAGGGAAGACTACCGTCATAAGGTAGGATGATTGGATTCACGAGCTTGATTGTTAAGGTGCAAATTCAGAACAAGTGTTATTGATAATTGTTGGTACCAACTAGAGTAACAAATGCTTATGTTCCAGAGTGCCAGTATGATGTACCAAATTTAGCATCGACTTGTTGTCTTGTTGTGCAGAGAAATTGCCCGAATGCTGGCTGATGATTACAAGAAGCGTGTGATGATTGTTGACACATCTAATGAGATTGGTGGGGATGGTGATATTCCTCACCCAGGAATAGGCAACGCCCGTAGGTTACAAGTGCCTAACCAGGACATGCAGCATAAGGTCTGTTGCTTTAATATGCTATTTTACCTTCTGAAGTACTTGTAAGATTGTTACTCCGTAGCTTCGTACCTATCCTGCATAACGAATGTAAATCATTACTCTTGTTAACTGTGCATCCAGTCAATTTCTGTAAACATTTTTTCTGTGCCATAATGTAACTCATAAGTCTGTTGTCCCTCTTGCATAGAGCATTTTATAGCGATCGATTTGAAACTTATCCAAATTCCTGGTTGGATTACTGATCAAGGTTAGCTTTCTTTATGTTTTGGAGGAATATGGAGCCTCAGACCTTTCCCTTCTCGTTTGCTTGTATACTAATTAACACCTGTTTACCTTTCCAGAAGGTTATCGGACCAATTTATATGTGTTCAGATACTGATGTGCTTTTTAATACAAAACTATGTATGCTAATTCGTTTATTTGGTATCAATCAGGTACTGATAGAAGCCGTGGAGAACCATATGCCTCAGGCGATTGTTATTGATGAAATTGGAACTAAATTAGAGGCTATGGCTGCTAGCACCATTGCACAGAGGGGAATACAGCTTGTTGCAACTGCCCATGGCGTAACGATAGAGAATCTGATCATGAATCCATCACTAGAGATGCTTGTGGGAGGAATACAGGTAAGGATGTTCCTGTCTCTTATACACATCTGTACCTGGACACTGCAGATACTGATGTGCTTTTTAATACAAAACTATGTATGCTAATTCGTTTATTTGGTATCAATCAGGTACTGATAGAAGCCGTGGAGAACCATATGCCTCAGGCGATTGTTATTGATGAAATTGGAACTAAATTAGAGGCTATGGCTGCTAGCACCATTGCACAGAGGGGAATACAGCTTGTTGCAACTGCCCATGGCGTAACGATAGAGAATCTGATCATGAATCCATCACTAGAGATGCTTGTGGGAGGAATACAGGTAAGGATGTTCTGCACTTCACTTAGTGCCCTGTTGCCAAAATATTGTCTCTGCTGTTCGTATCTGTAATTCATTCCCTTTTTGGTTCTTGCCACTTGAAATGCAACACATCAACTTTTGTATTCGAACTCTGCTTTGTAAACTATTTCATGTTTCGATATAAGAGATGACACAAGGCAAGGTTGTTACTATTCAGTATTTCACTTCTAGCTTGTTCACAATGGAGGTTTTCGGAAAATAACTTCTTGAAAAAATGGTGAAAATGAGAGAAAAATGACTATATTTATAAGTTTTGAACATGATGCACTCATTATTGATAACATAGTCACATAGGGCAATTACTGGTTTCACCATATGTGTCTGAGTATGGAAGCTAGTTTTCAGTTCTTACAGTTTGCTTGCTTCTATGCTTTCTGTAGGAAAGATTTAGTTCTAAAAATTATCAATGCTAATACTTAAATGTAATCTAGCAACTAATCGTTTAGCAGATGCTTAGCTTTCTTCTCAGAAGGCACAGAAGCACTTTACCTTCTTTTCTTTTCTTTTTTCCTGTCTTTTTATGATACCTGTTTTTGTCAAAATAAAGGAGATCTCTTACAATATGTACAATTGTTTGTCTGATAGAGTGTCACACTTGGTGATGAAGAAGCTAACCGGAGAGGGGTTCAGAAAACTGTCCTAGAGCGCAAGGGCCCATCAACATTTACATGCGCTGCAGAGATCGTCTCCAAAACTGAATTACGTGTACATCGTAGTTTGGAAGCCACAGTAGATGCTCTACTTGCAGGTCCTCAACGATTGTTCTATTATTCAGCTGCATTATCATGTTAAATTCGAAGATAATATTAGACATGTAAATATGTAACTCTGATGTCATCATGATTAGTCTTGCACTTTTGTTGGTTCAGGCAAACCGCCTAATGTTGAAATTCGGAAGTTGGGCCCAAAGGGATTGGTGAAGGAAGTTTCTGTGCAAAAGGAACAATCACATACTAGTCTTTATGAAGATGCAACTCAATTTAATGGCGATTCTCTAAGGAATGCTAGAAGAAGCTTGGACTCTGCATTTAACCTTGATTCTGCTGAAGGACATATAGAGAGGTCAGATGAAGCTGAATCAAGCTTGAGTCTATATGCTTATGGGGTATGGACTTCTTCAATAGTTCATTCTTCGATTCTCTAATTTTATCAGCAGTGTGCCTTTTACCTAAGTAGGTAGTTTCTGTACATAATGGGTTTGTATACCTAGGGTGGCAGCGTGCTGTTTTTGTAGAGTGGCATTAATTGATACTAACTCCGTTCTTGAATATATGTCGTTTAGGACAAATTATTTAGTTAAAAAATGAACTAATTTGCATGTCCTCCTAACATCATATATTTAAGAACGGAGGAAGTGTTTAAATTAATTGCTGTTGCTTATATAAAAGTAGAACTATTCAGGTATGGTAGGCAGATACATACCACCCAAAAGTACGTTGACCTGGTCAGTTACTTCTAAATCTTGATCAAAAGTATGATCTTTGCTGTTGGTTATATATAGTACCACTGTTAGGATAAGGTAGGTATGTACCATTGGAAAGTAAACTGAGTTGTCGCTGATCAGTTTCTCCTAAGCTTCTATGATATCAATTATCCTTGATGATCTTTGCTGTTGGTTATATATATTAGGACTGCTAGGGTAAAGTAGTTATGTACCATTGAAAAGTAAGCTGTACTGGTGGCTGGTATTGCTCGTAAGCCTCTATGATATTGATTAACCTTGATGATCTTTATTTGGAAAGTGTATTGGAAGATTGCTATTGTTGGAGCGGTTTGGGGAGCCATGTTGTCTTGTGACTTACTCTGATCCGCATGCCTACTTTTCTGATTGGCACTTCTTTTTCTTCTGGGTCCAAAATATTGCAAAAACCTAATTCATTAACCTCACTGTCTTTGCTTGTTTGGATAATCTCTCTTGGCACTGCAACCGTAGTGGTTATAACCTATGTTCACTGAGTTTTGTTACTTTTGAACTCTGTCTTTTCAGTACTTAGTTTATAACTTATTTGATAGGTTGTTCTAGATCTCCGAGTCGACTGCCTTGCAAGCCATTAAACAGCTGGAGTTGGAGGACGCTGTTACTTTAACTTACAATATCAGAGAAGCTGATGCGGTGATTGCGTTGCATTCAAAACTCAAGAAGAATTCTCAGATTCAGGATGTGGTGAAATCTCAAGATATACCGGTGTTCTTTGTGAAGGTATATCTTTTTCATTTCCGACGCCAATGTACATTTACCTTCTTTTAAGCACTATAATCTCTTTTGTTCTGATATCTGCTCGCTCTTCCTCACAGACAAACTCCCTGTCACAAATCACTAGAGCACTCCGTGCCCTTGTCGACGACCACATGGACGAGTTGATAGATTATGAGGACAAGGAAGAAGTGAGATCATCAGAGGAAACTGATGCTCTGGAGGTACATCTATCATTCCTGCACTTCCCCCTAGCTTCTTTCTTGGGCTTTCCAACCACTTTGGCTGCAACTGTAACATTGTTACTCGTCCCGAATCAATCCCTCAACGACAACTGTACCCTGATGTCAGGAAGCGAGGCTGGCGATCGAGCAGGTAGTGATCCCGAAAGGCGAGAGCGTGCAGCTGCTGCCGAGGCCATCAAGCATTATCTCCTCCCAGGTGAATCTCGTCGAGAGCTTCAGCCTCAAGTGGGAGGTCGTAGGCCAGGAGCCGAACTCCCAGGTGAGGATCCTTCCACACTTCACGGCCACAACAGAAGCCACAGGCGCCGGGCAAGAAACCGCCACGGGGCTCGCAGATCAGGGGAGCCCCGACGACGCGGATCATACCAACCAGAACGGCATCACCAGGCTACCTTTCCTCCCTGATTAGCGTATCTTTTCGATCGATCAGTTCGTTGGCTCTGCCATCGTTGTACCTAGCTGTATATCCATTCCCTTAATTTATCGGTGTAACTTAAGTTACTTATTAACTTTCATGGGAAAGCACTTTGTGTTTATACTACGAAAGTAATAATAGATAAGAGAGTGCTGTTCTACGCGCACAGAATCTGTTGCGAATCAGAACCCGAAAACGTTGAGATCGACGGTTTCACGTCTTTTTTTACCCCAGCTGCGCTGGTGACGGTACAGTCATCCACTCATCCGGCCTCATGCACGGATGCACCCATCTCTTTCCGTTTCGCCTTTTCTACGTGCTCCATCGCTCCGCCAAAGTTCTACCCATTCTAATGTACTCAACAATAACAAGGTATATGCATGATTGGTATAATCTACTAGTCGCTGCATTCCCTGCCGTCAGCTAGTGGCCCATGCTCCATTTCTGCACCAGGCCAACCATGCCATTTTCATTCTCCTCCCTCGCCACTACGTCTACAATCTAGTACTACATTTACCAGCATTCTTGCGGGCCCCACCACGCTGGACTTAGAATACTCCCTAGTAGATGCCCTTTGACTCCTGGCTAAGTCCAGACATCATCCGTCCGTCAGTTTGAAGCCAAAGCGCCCTTCGAGAGCCCATGAAAGCGTGGGGGCCAGGGCGCGGCGTGTGGGTGTAGCCCTAGCCCCTCCCTCCCCGCCGCGTCCGGCCGCTGGCCGCCCTCGGGGGCCGGAGCTCCGTACGGTCCATGACGCGCTCGACTAGGGGCGCATGGCCTACGCCGAGGACAAAGTTAAAGCTGCCAATGGCCGGTGACATTGGTGGCCGGAGCGGAGCACGAAGCTCATCGTCAGCTGCAGGTAGTTGATCGAGCAAAGACGACGACGACGTCGTCGTCGATCGAGTAGCCACACAGGCCGGGCTATGCTATAATAAGGGCCCTCGGGGCCCATGGCGGGCGGCCACGCACGAAGAGGCCGGCCTCTCCGCGTCGCCGCCATTGCTCCCACGGTGGGCCGTGTGTAGAATCTATTTTTTTGAAATAAAGGCCGTATAGAATCTACCGGCAGTGGGGACTGACACGGATCGCGGCCTGAACAAGCCATCGTGCGTGCATGAACGAATCAGGTACGAAAAGGTCGAAAGGCTGCCGAGAGATGTAGATCGGAGGGCCAACACCGTCTGCGTACGTACAACAAGTACTATTGTGCTCGCCTACTTAGCCGTAAGTGTAAGGTGACTAGGGGAGTGTTTGGATTGGGGTGACTAAAACTAGTCTGACTAATTTTAGTCATTTTGAGAGACTAAATTCCTAAATAGATGGGACTAAAAGGTGACTAAAATTAGTTTAGTCTCTAGTAAGGAAGACCCAACTAAAAAGTAACTACAAGAAGAGAGAAGAGAGAGGAAAGAAAGAAAATGTGGAATTGAATACTCTAAGATCTCACTTTACTCTGGGTATCCAAACAGGGAGGTGATTAAAAATTTTTAGCTGACTAATTTTAGTCATGTGACTAAAAATTATCCAAACACCTCCTAGGTTGGCTACGTTACTCGATCACTTACTCGTGTTGTCTTACCTTTGGTGTGGTCCTGTAGAAACTACGTACACCCCAGCTTTGCAAAGGGACACGGAGCTGGATCGACACTAGGCTTATTTGGGAGAGCTCCCACTCCAAAAAATACAGCTCTGCTCCAGAAACTCCACCTTTTTCAGCTCCACTTCTCCGACTCCAGAAAAATATGAAGCTCCAGAAAAAACCTGGAGTTTCGGGAGCACCCCTCGAGGAGCTCTAGAAAAAACCTGGAGTTGGCCTCTAGATCCACTTTTTTATGGAGCTGGAGTTTCTGGAGTTGGATGTGTTTGGCTACAGGATTTTGGAGCGGAGCTAGAAAACGTGGAGCGGAGCTCTCTCAGGCCCTAAAGCCCCAGCTTTGTACGTCGACAACGCCTGTCGTGTCCCCGTTGACAAATGGGCGTAGAGCAGGCCCATTCCCAAATTCCCATATAAAAAGCTCGCGCATGCGACGACAGGAAGGAAGATCCGATCCGGCTCAAGATTTCGGCGCCGGTTTAATTCGTGGGAGCTGATCTGGCGGCCGGCAGCAGATCGGTAGAGAGCCGCCTTTTAATTTACCGACAGCAAGCAAGCTCGATCGTGGTGATTCCACGGCCCACCCGGCCAATGGAATCTCGCGATCGGTAACGGTTTTCCACACTTGGCATGGCTAACTGGCTCTACCGCGCGAGGAAGACGAACGCCAGTCATCGCCCACTAAGCATATGCAACATGCATGTATATATGCTGGTATATGAAAAAAAGTCTTTGAAAAATCTGATCCAGAATGCTGCTGCCAGTCGTCTCATCCAAACGTATATGATGCAAAACTGCATACACGATCAAGCATATATGTGTGCGCAACATGGCTTAAACTAGCCGATCGAGCATATATTGCGCTGTCCTCGAGAGCAAAAGTGGCGCCGTTTTTGCCTGAGCTCATCATCATCGACCTCCGCAGTGCGCCACAGAGGGAACTCCACCACCATGCACTGTGTTTTTGCATGCGGCAATCACCAACAAACGCAAAGGCAACGGAAAACCGAAGCACCCCGGGCGCCTATAAATTCTCGACCGGTATCGTGTAACTACCAAGCAAGCAATCGAATTCGCCACACAAACAAAGCTGCATTCTAGGATTATTATTTTCCACGAGGAGTACCTCGATCGACGCGACACCAGCAATGGCGGCGTCTACCTCGAATACGCTGAAGATGCTAGTCTGCGCCGCGCTCCTCCTGTCCACCGTCGCGCCGGCGGGCGGTGGCGGTGGTCACCGGCCGGAAAATGCTGCTCGCCGGGGCCAACGCTGCGGCAACGAGCTCGGCGGCGGTGGCAACGGCGGCGGCGGTGAGAGCGCCGCGGCTCACTCGCGCGGCGGCGGCGGCGGCGGCGGGGGCGTACTCCGAGTCGAAGAGGTCGAGCCCCAGCGGGCCGGACCCGCAGCACCATTAAGCCCTTGCTAGGGTGCGAATTGACACCTCCTCAAGGTCATTATCCGACACCTTTTAGCTGAACGAGTAATAACAGTTTTCCAAAATGATTGTTCGAAAACAATATAGTTTTCCGAAATGTGATGCACCTAAGAGTGACATCGACTTTTTAAAGGTACCGATCCTCATCTTGTGATTGTAGGAGTACAGGGTGTCGTTGGTTAAGCACCATTTGGGTTTTGACGGCGGTTGTCGAGGTCTAATGGGACCTACTAGTCGTGAGTTTTGTAGCTCCTGATGATATATTCGCGGAAATAAATTAAATCGCAGTTGCCTTCTCAGTTGATGCAAGTGTACTTTATTAATACTGTACTACTAAGCAAGCAACCAAGCTAATGGATAATAGTTAGCTGAAAATAGCACACCGCCTCGGTCGTAGCTCAAGATGGCAATGGGTGCCCGAAACCTGAAACCTGATGGGTTTTCACTCTATTAGGGCACGGGTTTGGGTTACTTTTTCTACCCGTGGGTTTATTAATAGGCAAATTGTTAAACCCAGCGGGTTTAAGGGCATGGGTTTGCGAACATAGAACCCAAACCCGTGAACCCATAGGTGTTTTAGACCCGAACATATATCCTAAAAATAACCCATCTTTTTAATCCACACCTCAATTTAGATGGTCCAATACTAACTTGTTCCTTTCTTTTCTATGGAATCAAATATATACTTCTTATTATTGGTGTTCTCTATTTATTTATGGTATTTTTGGAATATATAACCAATAAAAATAATTTATGTGATCTAATATTTATCAAGTTTTTCTATAATATATGCATTTTTTAATGGGCACGGACGACCCGTGGGTACCCGTAAACCCGATGGGCATGGATTTAGACAAAATATTAAACCCGTGACAGGTCGTGGATTTTTAAACGGGCGGGTTTCATTTTCGCGGATATGGATTTGGGATGGCAAAACCCAGCGGGTTTGAACCCGTCGCCATCCTTAGTCGTAGCCGCCTCCACCGGTGGCGCCGACGTCAGAGAACAGGCCACGGTTTAAGTTTGGGCCGTTTGAAGGTGGTGAGATGGGATGGGTCATGGGCCTGGTGGCTACCAGACTGTTCCTTCTTTTTGGCAGCAGCTAGTTTGGCGAGAAAGAGGCAAAAGAAAACTTTGCCTCGCCCTGCCAAAGTTCATCCAACCTTTTTTGACATTTTTTTTCTCCAGCTATCGCGCACAGGAATAATTAAACAAACAACTATCGCGTACTGACATTTATTGGACATGTTTGGTGAAAGAATGAACATGAGATACAATTACAACAACAACAGAAAATTCTGCATTTGAATGAATTAGGATTCTAGACATCCCTGCTCGAGCTTCGGAGCCAGCGAGCACGCCATGATCTTACAGAAAAGAATTTCACTCTGAACACTGTAATTAAGACGGAGTTTGCCACACTCGTGGATACTGAACGTTTGCCATCTTCTCGTCACGTCACGTCAGTCCCCCCTTCCCCCCTCACTCGTCGTCCTCGAACGCCTTGGCCGGGTCGTCGGGGTCCATGTCGGCGAAGAGCGGCAGGTCGGCCGGCAGCGCCTCCAGGCTGAGGTTTGCGTCCTTGAGCGCGAACACCACCTCCTCGAACAGCACCCTGTTCCCGCGCGGCGTCAGGTGCAGCCCGTCCCTGTCACAGGAATGGCGGACAAATCTGACTTCTCCATCGTCTTTGTCATCTACTCTACTCAGCTCAGCTCCCTCTGTAACAGAACAGAGCAGTGTGGTCACGGGCGCGTACGTACCTGAGGAAGGCCTTCTCCCAGCCATGGAACTTCTGCATCCTGGACCAGACGTCGATGGTCCTGATCCCGCACTGCCGCGCCACCTGCACGCACGCCCGCGCGTACACCCCCGCCGCCGCGTTCGTCCTCTCCGGCAGGCCGGAGTAGTCGTGCGCGTACGGGTACCTGCATTACTCGCGTCGCCGTCGCGTCATTCATCATCAGAGCACCGTCCGCGGCCAATGCTGACAGGCGAGCCAGACGAAGGGGCACTCACCGGAGGCGCCCGTCCTCGTCGACGGGCGGCGGCGTGACGAGGATGACGACGACCCCGGGCCAGCGGCGCTGGAAGAGGGCGCAGATGGCGCGGAGGTTGTCGCCGTACTCGGCGACGGGCACGTGCTGCGCGCCGCTGGCGCGGTCGGGCAGCGCGGCGTCGTTGGCGCCGAAGCAGACGGTGACGGCGGCGACGGGCGCGGCGGCGATGCTGGCCACGGCGCGCCCCGCCACCCGCGCCGCCCAGCGCGTGTTGTAGCCGCTGTAGCCGCGCAGCACGACGTCGGCGGAGCGGGAGTAGTGGTTCGCCAGCGACGCGCCCCACCCGCCCTCGCCGAACGCCTCCTCCGTGATCGAGTCCCCGAACAGCACGATCGACGGCCTCATCTCCTCCTCCTCCTCCGGCGGCGGCGGCGAGCTCAGACGAGGCGGCAGGCAGGCTGTATATGTATGACCTGGTGGTGGTCTGATGCGTGCGGGTGCGGCTCGTCATGACTCATGGCCGGCGTGGGTTTATATAGAGGGGAGAAGCTGAGCTCATGCATCGGATTGGACTGAGCTCGAGCTGCTGCAGCCACCATTGCTCGGAGGCCGCGGAGCAAGGGGGAGGTCGGTTCGGTTCGGCGTCGCGACGGCGGCGTGTGCTCTGCTCTGCTCTGGCGCTCTGGCGCATGGCGCGGCTACCACTACCAATCATGGGGTGAGGCTCCCGTCACCCGGTGCGTGGGCGCGACACGTCTCCGGGCGCGCGTGGCGGGCGCGGCGGCGAGTTGGCGTGTTCCGGCACGCGCGGCTGGGTCCCGTCACGTCGTGGGCTCCCCGCCCCAAGGTCCGAGGCCACCACAGCCACACAGGCCAGGCGCAGGCGCGTCGCTCCAAGGTCGGGGGGGCATGGGGGGTGGGATTCGCCGTTCGCGGGCTGGGAAGGTGCATGCACCGGCGAGCCGTGTGGGCCGGCCCGGCGGAAGGCGGGCGAGGCCGTTCACAACGGTCAAAGCTGCGTGCGAGCCCGAGAGGCGGCACGGGCACCCTGTATGTCCGTGACCACGCGCGCACGCAAGTGGCCAGGCCTACGACCAAGTGCCGGCGGCAGGCCGGCGACCAGCCAGCCTTTTTGCCTTGCTGCCCTGTCATGACCTACCAAATGGGCCTGTAATAGGAGTATATTGGCTGGCGTTGTGGGCCTGCGAGCCTGTGGTGTGCTGAACTTGGCCCATGTAACAACCTTTTGTTGCTGCCGGCTGCCGAATGAGAGTACTATCTCTATCTCTACCTAATTATAAAGTAAGGATTGATTCAGCGGTACGTCATAATTTTATAAAATAACCCTCCATATTTTTTACAAAATCATGCCGCAGTCCCCGAATTCTCCTGGAACAGCGCGCCGTATTGTTCCCTCTCCCAGTCGGTTTCGTCTCCTCTGCCGCTCCTCAGCGTGCGTGAGACGGACACCCGCGCCAAACCGAAGCGGTCACCCTCGCGCTTGTTCCTGCCATCGCCACCTGTTTCAACGCACGCACAACGCGAGCGGCGCGAGGTCAGCGACGTCCTGCATGTGCGCCGCCTAGCTACTTGGGCTCCCGTACGTCCATATGTTCGGCCGTGGCGTGGAAACGCGGTGCAGCGAGGGAAGAAGGCGGCAATTATGGGAGCTACGTCGTAGTCGTAGGGCTACAGATCGACGTGGTGCAGATCTTTTTCCCATCCAGAGAGTACGTGCTGAGTTCCACCTTGGCACTGAAGATGATGACGGGGAGCTCCGTCCAATGGCCAGCGGTAGCACTAGAAAACCCCCGAGGCTGCCCTCTTGTTGTTGCCTTGTTGGCTTTCAATGCCTTCGCAGGCCTCGGCATGGACATGCTGCAGTTGCCGCCCACAGGAAAACCTGACAGTGAGTGATAAGAGATTTGCATGGAGGAGCAGATAACAAAGGAGCAAGATTGTTTCTACACTTGGAAGGACCCAATCAATCAAGTCGTTGGCTCAGCGTGAGCAAGAGAAAGGAGAATGGAGAGACTAGAGAGCAGCACAAGGATGGGATGAGCAACCTGAGTTTCTGCTTGCATTGCTGCTTGGAGTGGAGTTAGCCGTGTGTGAGGGTGTTCTGGTTTGTTCGATTCACTTAAGGAACAAAATAGAAGTAATAAGTAAGGACGATAGTGACAGGAAGGATATGCAAGTTTCTGCTTGCAGGAAAGAAGATGAACATGACAGGAAGAAGAGTGTGGCGGACTGGCGGTGCCTGCTGGAGAGAGGTGGAATTTAGAGAGAGAATTGAAGATGATATAAGATGGTAGATGGCCCTACTCCAAAACAATTTAGCCCACGAAATAAATTTAGCTATGAAAGTTTAATACAATAATTACATTAGACTATTTTTAAGAATCAAACTAAAAGGAAACAAAAATAATTTAACGAACAAAAAAATATGTCTCAAAACCAAAGAAGTATTTCCCTATAGACAAAAGAATAGGAACTGAAAATTTTCTCATAGCGCTCAAATTTATTTTGTGAACTGAGAACTCGAGCGGGACCTCGGTTTTTGATTTTTCTTCAGAAGACATTTTGTTTTTAAAAATACCTTGTTATGATTGAATCAAGAGAGAAATAGATAATTACCTCAATACATTTTTCGTCTTGAACATTGAGATTGAACTCAACTCAAGAGAAGTTTGGACACAACAACAATTAAAATTAGAAATGACACCAATTATAGATAGGAGCCTTGACTCTTGGTTTATTTTTGCCTTACCTTGTCCTCTACCCTCGCATAAATCAGACACATGCATGTTCGAATATGTGTGTTGCAAGATAAAATTAAAAAAGGCTCAGTTTTAATACTCGAAAGCCTGAGTGGTAGATTAAAGGGACCGTAATGACTGCTTGATGTGCTCAAAAGCGCCAACAAAATAGATAGCTCACATCTTCCATGGCGAAAAAATACAACCTGGAGAACCTACGGGTGCTTCTCAATGCATGCCTAATGACATCGGCCCAACCAGTGGCGGAGGACAAGCCAAGATTGAGGTATGGCGCAGGTTTAATGGCTGTCGTACATAGCGCTTAATAATGAGTAAAAGGCTTAAATACTTCACAAATAGGACAGCACAAAGTTGCAGTACGTGGGAAGTACAAAATCTGAGGTATGGCGGCTGCCATATCTCGCCCTACCGGGCGCTCCGCCACTGGGCCCAACTCAAGGAAATTGATTACACCTCGTCGGCGTAAGTTGGGCACGTAAAAAGATGACAGTTACACCCGTTTGCAAGTGATGATGGCAGTTATTGGTGCTAATGTGGATGTTGGGAGCAATGAGACGGCAACTTGGTGCTAATCTTTTTTCTCCCGTTGCAACGCACGGGCATAGTTGCTAGTCAACAAACAATTATCCTATCTCCTTCAACCTCTCGCCGTCGAGCGAGCTCTCCTCCTCCTCCTTGCTGTGAGGCGGCGCCGCCGTGCTCCATCGCCGTGCGTGACGCCGGCAACCCCCTCTAGTTATCCGTCCGGTCTTAGGATCGTGACATTTGGTTATCGGAGCATTGCAACTCGTGTCCTACTGAGTGATTGGGATTGCAGGTCAATTTGGGGAAAATTTTTCTTCCAATCGATTCTCTAATCTTCCAACTCCAGATGTGGCGACTGTGTTTCGCGTGAGGAATTGATCCTAACGACCTTATCCATCACTACCCCTCCATCGTCCTCACCAGCTCCGTCAACCCCACCACCACCACCACCGCCGCCGCTGTCGCAAAACCACCATGACCACCACCACCACGTCCGTCGCTATCGACCTCGCCTCGATGAGAGAGGACCTGCAACGCCGTATGCGGAGGTTGGAGGAGCTGTTCCCCACCAAGCCCGTGGCGTCTGCAACACCTACATCGACGCTCTTGGCCTCCCTCAGCTCGCCGGCGTTCTCCACCACACCGCTGTCGACCCCGACAACCACCACTCCGAGCTCCATCGGCGCCACCACGCTCTCCTCCCCCACCACCGTGGAACCCCTGCAAGCTACGCCTGCAAGGTGTTCGACACCGGGTCGCAGCCATGCTGTTCTGGGTGCAGACGTCTCCCACGACTCGCCCATCAAGTGTTCGACACCGGGTCGCAGCCATGCTGTTCTGGGTGCAGACGTCTCCCACGACTCGCCCATCAAGTGTTCGACACCGGGTCGCAGCCATGCTGTTCTGGGTGCAGACGTCTCCCACGACTCGCCCATCAAGTGTTCGACACCGGGCCACAGCCATGCTGTTCTGGGTGCAGACGTCTCCGACGACTCGCCCGTCAAGTGTTCATCAGATGGTCTCAGCCGTGACAACGACAGGTACACCATTACAATCACTCCAGCTCATTCAGTGGGTATTGTTCTGTTGTGCCTTGCTGCGGATGTACATGATACTCAGGAGATGTTGAGGAATTCCGTTATCAGTTTCTAGAGTCTCTAGTGCCATCACTTGTTGATTCAGTTGACATAGTGCCATGGCCACCACCATTACTGTTGAATAATGATCCGAATTCCCAAGATAACCACATGCACCTACTTCTGGACTGACTAAATTTGCTTCTACTAAATTTACAGAGGCATTCGTGGATGCATGCACACATGCATGTTCACCGGTTGCATGCTAATTTCTTCTTGGCCATTCGTATTGTCTGGCTGCATGCATGACCATTACGCCTATATAAACTAGGTGATGTTGTACGGTGAAAAGCAACACAATTAGCAGAGTCATTCTGCATTTCTATTCCTCTTGTAATTTCGCTTGGGTTGAGTTAATTACTCATTGTAAATCCCTAGCATTTGTAGACATTCAGATATATACTAAACGTCATAGATCAACAGATTTTTTGTAGTGGCGGATGGGCAGGAGGCCTAGGCAGGCGCTATTCGTGGCAGGCGGGGCGGCCGGGGCTGGCCATGGTCGGCGCTCGGGTGACGGGATCCGAGGTGAGATGGTTGGTGCTTCTCGATGACGACGTTGGTCCGGCACCGCCTCGGTTGTGGGGATGGGGGCTGGCTGGTGCATGCTGGTGGCATTGTGGTGGTGCTTCGGGCTGTGCCGGACTTCTTCTGGTGGAGGAGATGCGGAGGCGACGACGAGGAGCGGGTTTTTTGCCTTGCCAAGAACGTGTTGTAGGTATAGTGCTGAGTCAGGCGTAACTGTGAACCCTATTCATTTCTGGACGTGCGACGGCGACGTCTTTGGCGCCGTGCCCTTCTTGGATGCACCGTATCTGAGACCCGCCTTGATTAGGCAGTGGTGGTGGTCGATTGGTGGTGTTGCCCGTGTGCAGCGGCAGAGGTGGTGCGCTTGGTCCACGCTAGAAGGGAGGTGCAGATGACCCATGGGTGCTGGAGGCCTTGAGGTGACGCGCATGGTGTTGGAAAAGAATGGCACTTGAGAATTTGTACAGCTACAAAAAGAAAAGAAACCTATCCGTTGCAAGTGGATTTTCAAAAGAAAGGAAGGCATTTCCCCAAGTGATGAAGTGAGATACAAGGCAAGGTTGGTTGCAAAAGGTTATAGCCAAATTCCAGGAATCGATTACAATGATGTATTTTCCCCTGTTGTTAAGCATAAGTTCTCCAATTATTGCAAGAAAAACACTCATTACATATCAGAGTGTTATAAGCTGAAAAATAAGGAAAAGCGAAATGGCACATTTAAGCCAAATGGTAAATCTGAAGATGATGGCAAAGCTTCAGTTGCTGCCGAAAGTGGCAGTGAAGGTGACGTGCTTGTCGCTTTTGCTGGTTGTGCAAAGGTCAATGATGAATGGGTTCTTGATTCAGCCTGCACTTTTCATATATGCATTCATAAAGAATGGTTTAACACTTATGAGTTAGTGCAAGATGGTGGTTCTGTGTTAATGGGTGATAACACACCACGTAAGATTGTAGGCATTGGATCTATTCAAATTAAGATGTCTGATGGCATTATCAGGACTTTGACTGATGTCAGGCACATTCCATCTATGACGAGAAATCTCATCTCGTTAAGTACTCTAGATATGAAAGGATACAAATACTCTGCTGAAGGTGGAGTTATAAAGATATCCAAAGGTTCTCTTGTCGTCATGAAGGGTTATTTAAAATCTGCCAATTTGTATATCTTAAGAGGTACTACAGTTACAGGTAATGCCGCTATAATTTCAAAGACATTATCTGACTCTGATGCTACAAAGCTTTGGCATATGCGTCTCGGGCATATGAGTGAACTTGGTTTGGCAGAGTTAAGCAAGAGAGGGCTTCTTGATGGTGATAACATCAGTAAACTAAAATTTTGTGAGCATTGTGTGTTTGGCAAACACAAGAGGGTGAAGTTCAATACTTCAACGCATACCACTAAAGGTATACTAGATTATGTGCATTCTGATTTATGGGGGCCATCTCGTAAGACATCACTAGGTGGTGCTCGTTATATGTTGACAATTATTGATGATTATTCAAGAAAAGTTTGGCCTTATTTCTTGAAGCATAAATCAGAAGCATTTTCAGCCTTTAAAGAGTGGAAGGTTATGGTTGAAAGGCAAACCAAAAAGAAGGTAAAGAAGCTTCGAACTGATAATGGGATGGAATTTTGTTCTAACGAATTCAATTCTTATTGCAAGTCAGAAGGCATTGTTAGACACTACACCATTCCTTACACACCCCAGCAAAATGGTGTAGCTGAGCGTATGAACAGAACAATCATCTCAAAGGCACGCTGCATGTTGTCTAATGCAGGATTGCATAGACGTTTTTGGGCAGAAGCTGCTTCCACTGCTTGCTATCTTATTAATCGGTCACCCTCTATTCCGATAAATAAGAAAACTCCAATTGAGGTTTGGTCTGGATCTCCAGCAAACTATTCGGATTTGAGAGTTTTTGGTTGTACTGCCTATGCTCACGTTGATAATGGAAAATTGGAGCCAAGAGCTATTAAGTGTATTTTTCTAGGATACAAATCTGGAGTTAAAGGATACAAATTGTGGAATCCAGAAACTAGAAAGGTTGTGATAAGTAGGAATGTTGTCTTTCATGAAGCTGCTATGCTGCATGACACTCCTACTGATGTTCCCGTTGAAGATCAACAGAAGTTAAGTGTGCAGGTGGAGCATTTTGTTGATGCACCACAAAAAGAAATTGATAGTGCTCCGAGTGAACCTATTATGGTGGATTCCTCTACTACTGAGGATGTTCCCATTGTTTCACGGTCGCCACCACCGCGACAGCGTTCTATTGCTGTTGATAGACCTAGGAGACAAATCATTGAACCAAAGAGATTGATTAATGAAATCAATATTGCCGCTTATGCTTTAAGTGTGGCAGAAGAAATCGAAGGTAATAGTGAACCTTCTACTTACTCTGAAGCTATTAATTCAACCAATTGCAACAACTGGATGACTGCCATGAACGATGAAATGGAGTCACTTGAAAAGAATGGCACTTGGGATTTGGTACAGTTACCAAAAGAAAAGAAACCTATCCGTTGCAAGTGGATTTTCAAAAGAAAGGAAGGCATTTCCCCAAGTGATGAAGTGAGATACAAGGCAAGGTTGGTTGCAAAAGGTTATAGCCAAATTCCAGGAATCGATTACAATGATGTATTTTCCCCTGTTGTTAAGCATAGTTCTATTCGAACTCTGCTAAGTATTGTTGCCATGCAAGACTATGAGCTTGAGCAGTTGGATGTTAAAACTGCATTCTTACATGGGGAATTAGAAGAAGACATCTATATGGATCAACCAGAAGGTTTTATTATTCCTGGAAAGGAGGACCTGGTTTGCAGGCTAAAGAAATCTCTTTATGGTTTAAAGCAGTCTCCTAGACAGTGGTATAAAAGATTTGATTCCTTTATGATCTCCCAAGGTTTCAAGAGATCTAATTATGATAGTTGTGTTTATTTAAAAACTATCAAAGGATCAACCATCTACTTGCTCTTATATGTCGATGACATGTTGATTGCTTCAAAAGATAAAAATGAAATAGAAAAACTAAAAGCACAATTAAACAATGAGTTTGAGATGAAGGACTTGGGTCCAGCAAAGAAGATTCTAGGTATGGAAATTGTTAGAAAAAGACATGTTGGAAAACTTTACCTTAGTCAACAAGGTTATATTAAGAAGGTTCTTCGTCGTTTTAACATGCATGAAGCTAAGCCAGTGAGTACACCTTTAGCTGCACATTTTAGATTATCATCAGCTTTATGTCCACAGTCAGATGAGATGTGTATAAGAGACAGCTCTATCCTTTGTCTTCATTGGAAAGCAGTCCAATGGACTTTCAGATATCTGCGTGGAACTTCAAATGCATGTTTAGAATTCGGAAAGTCTAAAATTGGACTTGTTGGTTATGTGGACTCCGATTATGCTGGTGATTTAGATAAAAGAAGATCACTCACTGGTTATGTATTCACTATTGGTGGATGTGCTGTTAGTTGGAAAGCAAGTCTGCAAGCTACTATCGCTTTATCTACCACTGAAGCAGAGTATATGGCTATTTCTGAAGCATGCAAAGAAGCTATTTGGTTGAGAGGTTTGTACAGTGAGCTTTGTGGGGATACATCTTGCATCACTATATTTTGTGATAGTCAAAGTGCTATATGTCTTACAAAGGATCAAATGTTCCATGAGAGAACAAAGCATATTGATGTTAGATATCACTTTATTCGAGGTGTTATTTCCCAAGGTGATATCAAAGTATGCAAGATTAGCACTAATGACAATCCCGCCGATATTATGACAAAATCAGTTCCTGTTTCTAAGTTTGAGCTTTGCTCGAACTTAATAGGAGTTGTTGTTTAGTTCATATCGGTGGGATTGTCATGAGTGCTAATCTTGCATACTTTGATATCACCTTGGGAAATAACACCTCGAATAAAGTGATGTCTAACATCAATATGCTTTGTTCTCTCATGGAACATTTGATCCTTTGTAAGACATATAGCACTTTGACTATCACAAAATATAGTGATGCAAGATGTATCCCCACAAAGCTCACTGTACAAACCTCTCAACCAAATAGCTTCTTTGCATGCTTCAGAAATAGCCATATACTCTGCTTCAGTGGTAGATAAAGCGATAGTAGCTTGCAGACTTGCTTTCCAACTAACAGCACATCCACCAATAGTGAATACATAACCAGTGAGTGATCTTCTTTTATCTAAATCACCAGCATAATCGGAGTCCACATAACCAACAAGTCCAATTTTAGACTTTCCGAATTCTAAACATGCATTTGAAGTTCCACGCAGATATCTGAAAGTCCATTGGACTGCTTTCCAATGCTCTTTACCTGGATTAGCCATGTATCTACTGACAACACTCAATGAATGAGATACTTTGTGTATTCGTGTCTTGCTTCCATAAGAGTTTCCACATAAATCAGTGTCTCTTGTGGTTGTGATCGTACTTGTTTCACCAGTTTAAATTCTAACAATTACAGTCTGAGGAGGTCACTGATTGTTTGGATATAGTGCTGTCAAGGCAACAATGGCCCCCACCTATAACACTTGTGCTCATGGGAATAATTTTTCTGGTGGCGTGTGATGCTGCTAGTTGTGTGTTTGATCGCAGCAAGAGCAGAATGGGTGTTCAAAATCCTAAAATGCTTGAGAGTCATGTTGCTAGTCAGATTATTTGGATGCTCAGGTGTCAAAGTTCATGGTCAGTTGGCTATTCTTCTTCCTCAGATGCTTGTGTTCAGCTAAGGCCAAAGCAGTGGCTATCTCTTCCCTGTCCAACTACTCAGTTGTGCTTCAGCTCAGAGTCTCAATTCAGTGGTGATGCACCATCCACACTGATATGGCATTATCTTCTATTGGATTGTCAAACTCAGTTGACTGCTGGTCAACACAGTCTCCTATCTTGGTCACTATCTCAAACAGTCTGTTGGGTGTTTACTGATTATGGGCAAAGTCAAGGTCAAGCAGCAATTCTTTGCAATTTGTTGCAGCTTCAAAATTTGTTTTCCTGGCCTCACTACCTGGAGTTTAACTGGCGCATACTTATCAGCAATATATGGAAGAGTATTAGACATGGTATTAGGCAGTTACATCTCAGTGTTGGTACATATGTGTATCTTCAGAAAATGGATGACCATTTTTGTATCTTCTCTGATAGAGCAAGAGCAGCTACATTACAATTACAATCACTGTTTGTCAAGTGTTGGATGCTGTGGGGAACTCCTTGGCTATCATTCACCTATCACACTATAGTGCCTGACAGTGGGACAGCATCTTCTAACTGGAATTGTGGAGATCAAGTCCTCAAAATTTCTGGGAAAACTTCTGATGGTATCACCATGAACAAGCTGTTGTGCTCTGCTCAATCTGTTCTATTCAGGCACAAGAATTGGTCTTCTAGTGGTCTGCTTGAGAAAATGAAGTATGTGCAATCTGAGTGCAATGGTGATCTCCTGCCCCATGCTGATACACTTCTGGCATGCTTTGTGTTTCCAGAAGCACTCTCAGATATTGACAAGACTGTTCTCACTACGATTTACTTACCTCTGTTGCTTGCATGGTATAGTGCTGAAGCTAGTCAGATGAAACTTCATGGCACAATGCTTATTCTCAAGTGGCCAATTGGATGGGAGTGTTGCTCAAATGGTGGAGCTGGCATTGTAAAGTTTCTCAAGTGCCAGTGTCAGTTTGCTCCTGATGAAATTTCAATCCAGAAAAATGTGCTTCAGCATTTGCAATTTCTAGTACACTTGCGACAGCAGTTCAATGATGAACTATCAACTAGCATCATAGTGAGTCAATTTGGAAGAGAACCTGATCCTTTGCTCCATGTTTCAGAAATTTCAAGGCTTCCTGGAGGTGATTATTTGCAAATGTTTGAGACGGGTAGCACCAAGACAATATTGCTGGTGTTATTCTTGAGTTCTAAACAATGGTGCTTCTCTTTATTCTGGAAGCCACCATGCCCACCTCCAATTCGTCAATCTCACAGATGGAGGTTTACTGAACTTGAAAGGAACAACAAGAGTCACGCTAGTGCACTTACAGTGTTCTTTTGGCTTGCTATTATGGAAGTAACGAAATATTCTGTGCTTGCTCTGGAACTGACACCAGAATACAAGATTGAGTCTGCGTGCACTATCCAATATACAGTATACAGTAGTAGCTGTTACATTGAGAATTTGCAGTATCCAAGCAAATGTTCTGTGCAGTTGAAGCGTGGTGAGGATTGTTTCCTTCAGTGGCCCCAAGTCCAAGTTCAGAATGACTGTCCTATCCTTTTTGCTTCTACCTCAATATTGGGAAGAAAAAAGTGGACTCACCAGCACAAGATACAGATCAAGCTTGACAACAGCATGCATGCTTTTATGCTTTCAACCATGTTGCTGCACACACATATACACCAAGTGATCGACTTTGAGACATTGTTCTGTGCATATCTGCTTCATCCTCACAACATCACAGAATTCAATTATGTCCTTCACCTAGAGCTGAAAATGGAGCACATGACTGAATCATCTAGTAGCAATCTGATGGATAGATATATGTTCAGTGATATACCATCTAGTGCTATATCCTTCAGTTGGCCTATTCTGTCGCCTATGGTACAGGTCTGTACAGCTCATACAGGTAAAGGTTCAATGCTTCCAACAGTTCCTGGCAATTCAATTTTCATCCTTCACTTCTATGATCTGGTAATAGACGACCCTTGAGGAATTTGATCGAGCAAGAAGAAACAACAATTTCAAGACCTGTGCTATGTCCAAGCAATGCTTATTTGGTCATTATAGGGTAGTTGAATGTTTTACGGCTTGAGGGCAAGCTGTTGTTTAAGGGGAGGAGAATGTCATGACCTACCAAATGGGCCTGTAATAGGAGTATATGGGCTGGCGTTGTGGGCCTGCGAGCCTGTGGTGTGCTGGGCTTGGCCCATGTAACAACCTTTTATTGCTGCCGGCTGCCGGATGAGAGTATCAATCAACAAACAATTATCCTATCTCCTTCAACCTCTCGCCGTCGAGCGAGCTCTCCTCCTCCTCCTTCTTGCTGTGAGGCGGCGCCGCCCTGCTCCATCGCCGTGCGTGACCCCGGCAACCCCCTCTAGTTATCCGTCCGGTCTTAGGATCGTGACATGCCCGTGGGCGGATCCGCGCGGGCATCGTCTCTGTCGACGTGCCCCAGCCCGCTACGCCCGCCGCGCCGTCGTCGCCTGCCAGTCAGCCAGTGTGCGCAGCAGCCCAGGGGGGAGGCATTGTTTGTCAGTTTCTGAGGGCTTGGAACCAGCAGGCCGAAGAGTCCAAGACGCTCGGGCCGAATAGTAGCTCCGGCCCACCTAACCGATCGTTATTCCTTCCGGCCCAAGTATATCAGTGTTGGGGTTTCTTACTGGTCCAGGCCAGGAAAAAGTCCATTTTTCATCCCTCACGTTTAGTCGTTGTCCGCTTTTCATCCTCAATGTACAAAACCAGAAATCGTTGTTCCTCAATGTTTCAAAACCGCGTGTTTTACATCCTAACCCGATTTTGACCGTGGTTTAGACCGACGTTGTAGGTGGGAGATCCACGCTCTCTCTCGATCTCCTTTCTTCCTCTCTCTCGTTCTTCCGTCCGCACGCTGCCCCATCCCGCCCCACCACCCGTGCGTAGTCGCCTCCCATCCGCGCGCCGCCATAGCTCCGCCATCTCGCCATCTGCGCGTCGCCGCCCCGACTTCTTCTTCTAGGTCGTCCCTGGCACGCGTGGCCTCGTCGCCGCCACCTGGGCGTGCGACCCGCCCACGGCGCTCCGGCTCGTCGCCAACCTCCGCGGCGTCTGTGGCGCCGGCAAGTCCGACCGGGAGGGCTTCTACGACGCCGCGCTCTGGGTCCACGCCACCCACCCGCGCACGCTCACCTGCAACGTCCCCACGCTCGCCGCCTTCGGCTACCTGAAGGACTTCCCCGAGCTGCTATACCGCTTCGTCCACGGCGAGGACGCGCACAAGCAGGCAAGGCGGCGACGGGCGACGACAGGAAGAGGCGGCACACCAATGAGCGCTGCGCCGCGCGGCTAGCCGCCCGGATGCGCTTCCCCGCCCACGTCCGTTGCCTCAGCCCGTCTCCTTGGTCCCGCCCAAGCCCTTTCTCTACGACTTCATCGCCGCCAAGCTCAATCCTCCTATCGGCGTACTAGTCCCCGTCGACGCCATGGAATCAGAGGACGACGAGTAGGAGGAAGAGGCGCCGGCGGAAGTCGTGGAGCCAAAACCCAGGGCCGTCGCCGTCGCGGAAACGAAGCCTAAAAAGAAGAAGAAGAAGAAGAAGGAGACCCCGAGCAAGAATGCAAAGAAGCTCAAGAAGGCGGTGAACCTCGTCGTGCAGTCGCTGGAGACGTATGACATCGAAAGCGAGTACCGCTTCCTCTTCGACCGCGTCGCCCAGCTCTTCGCCTCCTCGCCACCGACCTCGACGAGCTCGCTGCCAAGTGGTGCCCCACGCCGAGCTCTTCCTTCGATCGCCAGAGCGCCGTGGGCGGGTCGCGCCCCCAGGCGGCGGTGAGGAGGCCGCGCACGCGCTCGGCCGGCGTGCCGGGGATGACCTGGAAGAAGAAGTCGGGGCGGCGGCACGGAGATGGCGGGACGACGGAGCTACGGCGGCGCGCGGGCGGGGGGCGATGGTGCACGGGCGAGACGGGGTGGCGCACGAACGGAGGAACGAGAGAGAGGAAGAAAGGAGATGGAGAGTGAGAGCGCGGGTCCCACCTATCATATGGGTCCCACCTGCCACGTCGGTCTAAACCATGTTTAAAATCGGATGAGGATGCAAAACACACGGTTTTAAAACATGAAGGACCAAAGATTTCTAGTTTTATACATTGAGGATGAAAAGCGGACAATGACTAAACGTGAGGGATGAAAAATGGAGTTTTTCATTAACTTTTCTTTTTCGCGTAACTAAAATGACTAAAGGTGTTCTAGGATCCAGAAAATACCAAACAGGACTAAAAGTGATATTAGTTTTAGACCAATAGTTATCCGAAACAAATATAGTTGATGGAAAGTTCTCTATTAGTGATTGCTTCTTAATAATTTGGTCAACCCAACAACAGTTTGAACTTTTCTTGACAACTATTTAAATTATCGTCTGTGCGCGCACGCAAACGCGTGTAATTAGATGACACGAGCAAATGGGCAATTTATAATAAACGGCATACATCTACGTGAAGAAAATACGTGGAATCCTCGCAGCTGATGGGAACAGGTACGGTAGGTAGGATTATGGATTTGCTTGCAGCCGTCCGAGCTGGCATGCATAATTAATGGAGAAAGGAATTCTCAAAAAAAAATAATGGAGAAAGGATGACGACAGCACTACTTGAAAATCAAATACTTACCTCATGGCATGAGCAGATGCGCCACTTTTCTTAGAAGCAACCGTACCTATGCATCGAAAACATGCATATAGCTATTATTATTATATAATGGGAAAAATTCCATTTCTAATAGCACATAGGTTTAGAAAGGAGGAATAGAAAAAAGAGCATCTATCCTGCGGTAAAATGACCACTTTAAATGACTATCGTCACAACAAAAAGGCACCAGGTCTAGCCTAAACCTTAGTTGTGTTATAAATAGTTGTCACTAGCTCCAAACCACCAACACCAAATAGTCCTGTTCAAACCAAAAATCCTGACACATCTTCTGCGACCAAAAGAACATAGCCAACAGTGACCTTTCATGCACCTAACCCTGAATCCACTCAGAGCTGCCACCATCAAGCCTGTCGTCTTCATACGGCTCCAATTAACCAGCTTTAAATATCGTTAGTACAAATCTCAAACCCATGAGGTCATTAAAAATATCTGCCAATATCAACCGGTGTAAAACTGAATCATAGATGAATAAGATCAAGCCTGGTGTCTTGCTGAACGAACGCCGCCGTGTCCAGTATGCTAAACGCTGTGTAACTTTGACCAAGAATGGACCCAGTGGACTCTCCTTCCATTTCATCACCGCAATGCTTGCAGCCCTCAGATTAACAGATCATGAAATTCCATAGCGACGCCATTTGCGCCGCCGTCGCCTGACCCGATGACCAAGGCTTTACACCCAGGAAAGTATGCAGAGAAGCCGCCGCTGCTATCGTCTCGCCCGTTGGTCCGTGCGAGGTGAAGAAACACCCCCTGCTTGACAAGAACAACAGTTTCGTTGCACGGAATCCGATGAACAAGACATTCTCTCCATCGAAACTCCACCCAAGCGGAGAATCAGCCGAAGACGATGATGAGCACACAGGAGGGGATCCCCCACTCACCGCCCTTCAGCGACGGAGCAGGTAACCGCCTGCCAACCTGCAACCACGGAGCATGGGAAGGAGATGGAGGAACTGGAGGGGGGTGGGGAGAGGGGGCGAGGAGGCCACCGGAGGGACCCAAGGAATGCCGTCCATGCGTCCGTCCGCCGCACGGCGCATACTGTCGTGCCGGGCAGATCTCTCCGATGGGAAGCCTAGATGGGAGCACGAGCCACCTCTCCACAACACCCGTCGCACGCATGCACTGGGCCGTGCGCAACTCCGCTTGGCCGCTGCATGCATACCGCACCGCCACCGTCCGCCGCGCCGCGAGCTGTCCGGCAGCAGGCCGCGTGCCGCCGGCCGTCCTTGGCCGCCCCGCACACCGCCCGACCGCCGGCCGTAGACCCGCATGCGGGATCCGGCCGGCCAGGCCGCTGCCGGCCGCTTGAGCCGCGCACCCACTGTCGCATGGCCGTCGCCCGTGCTCCTCCACCACCCACAACTTGCCGGCGCAGCTCGGGAGCAGCTGATCCACCGAAGGAGCCACCCTACCGCTGCCCTCCTCGCAGGTGCCGGACTTCCAGCTGACCTGCTCTGGTGACGGCGAGGAGGGGACCACGAGTCGCCTGCGGGAGCGACGCGAGATGCTGTTTTTCCGGTGTCCACTTGCCATGGGCGAATTGGTGTTCCGTGTTCAACTCTTTGGTATTTTGTCGGGGGGCATGATGTCTACCGTTGCAACTTGTCAGATTGGGGTGCAACCATCCATTCCGAAGTTAAAAAAGCCCTGTTCAACTATAGCCGGTGGTGGCCCCCGATCTTTTAATGCTCTGCACCACGTAGCTGCGATGGACGAACGGGAGGGGAGAGAGGTTGTTAGCTGATAAAATAGTGCATTTTCCGGTGAAAAGCGGACGCACTCCCCGTCACTCGCTTCTCTCTCTCTCGGATGACGCTGACATGTACGTATTAGTATTTCGCGGGATAAAAGACTTGCTCTTAGTGTAGCTGTTGACGACTAAAATTGGCAGGCTGGCTGTAATACGAGTAGATTTAGGATTTCAGGTTTTATCTCATATTGTAACTACTCAGAAGGGGTACGACTTCCCCGGCCTATATAATAAAGGCTAAGGCCGATCGAGAAAATACACCCAATCGAATCTATCAAGTCTACCTTTTATCGTTTTGTCTTTACTTTTATCTCTTTACCCTTCTCTTCCAACCCTACAATATTGTTCTTCTTTCATCTCCGCGATGTCTGAGGACGTCCTAGCTGGCCTGCCGAGCCTAGGGCAAACCAAGGTGCGTCTGCCCCGACGGGGTCCCTCCCGGGCGGGCGTTCGTTGGTCTCTCGCCGGGCGCCGCCGACGTGACCGGTCTGACCGGCTACCAATACCGGTCTGACCGACCTGCGTGGAGGAGAAGCAAGGAGCCCCTCCGTGCGCCGCACGTTCAAGTGCGATTCATGTGTTGGCCCGAAATTGACGTCAACACATTTTGGCGACTCCGCTGGGGAAGAAAATGAGGTTATCATGACCGATTTGTCAAAACCTAGCAATATATCGTCATATGAGGAACTACTTCAAGAGTATCGGCGAGAGTGTGATAGAGTGTCGATTGGCAGACGAAAGATTGTTCCGATCCTGTTTCTGCAAGACAGAAAAAGGTATTGTTCGAATAAAGAAGTGGATGCCGCCGTCCACCATCGATACATTGAAAGAGATGCAATCCTCACGTACTCTATCTAATGATCTATCCGATTTTGTGAATTATTATCTAAATAAAAAGGATAGTTCAAATTTAGTTCCTATTGTTCAAAAGTCGGCTGTTGAAAAGCCGACTAATGTTATTATTGATCCTTGCAATTTGCCAAATTGTGATGTTGTTGGTCAAGAAACAAATCGGCCGTCTCTAGCCGAAATTGTTGATCCAAAATCCCCTAGCATGAGCATAAAAAGTGTATCTAAATCAAGCAAGTTTATCGTGTCAAAAAAGATGGACTATTGAATAAAAATTCAGATTTGACACAGGATAAAGAAAAGCCGACCGTTGAAGAAACATCGGCTAGTTCTGTTGTTCAGATTGTCCCCAATAGAAACCATACTTCAAATAATATAGCTGAACGACGCTCAAGTTCGGCTGGGGGCAAGATAAAAGCAACCATATCAGGACCGGTCTGACCGGTTCATCAGATCAGTCTGACCAGTCTGAACCTGGGAAGTCTGGTGGTGCAAAAAATAGGATTAAGCCAACCTTTGAGGAGCTTCTGGATAAATACAAGAAAATATCTGCGCAAAAACAAAGCAATCAATTGGAAGGCAAACGAAGCAGGAGTTCTTCACCCCCAAGATCAAGAAAGCATCAACGGTCAACATTTATTCCGTCGATGCATGTGCCATGGAATGCGTATCCAAGTATACCTAATTACAATTCATGGTTTTGGTATAATCCTTGGTCTTCTTTTTACAATTATCAATATTATGCTTCTGATGTACCAAGGAACTATGATTGGTTGTCATGGCCATATCAAGATTTCAATTATTAGATATATTGATGACCTAACCATTGAAGATTATTTTCTGGCACGCAAGCTTTGCCAAAAAACAGGGGGGCATATGTTGACGACCAAAATTGGCATCAAAATTGACGTCAACAGTAGCAGTCAAAATTTCAGTAGATGTCTATATCGTTGAATCTCCCTACCAATGGATTAACCGTAATGATATGGAACGGAACGTCGTGAAACAGTATTGCCTAGCTCGATCTTCTGGTTAACATGCCAGATTGACACGACACCATTTAATTTTTTCTCCTTTTATTTCCATATATCGGCTGAAGTGTTACATCATTCTTCCATCAACTGCTCGTTTCCAAATCATTTCCTTGACCAGAATAGAAGGACAACGGCCTCCATCTGATAAGATGCTGCAAAGCTCTATTTCCCTAGTAATGATTTACTGTAACAACCGAGGAAGACAGCATTGCGATAACTAAAATATTATTCGCTTGATTAGGTGAGGCCACCCCTTCCCTTTCGTCTCACTAGACTTGAAACATGGAATGCGAGCTCTTTGGTCCCAGTGTGCTGACTGCTGAGGGTCGTCCTCGTCGCGTTGTTCTTGTTCCCACTTGGGGCGGGTTCTTCTGGTGATTGGCACATCTTCCTCGTTTTCTATTTGTATTATTGCCTCCCACTGTCCCACCATCTCTCACTCTTGACTCTTCTCCTAATTGTATTTTTCCTGATTGCCCTACCGTTGGTGATAAGGATATGCCATTGCTCGATCGATCTTTAGCTTGTTTTGTGATGTATGTGCTCCGTGGTGACTTTTCCATCAATTTCCAAGGTTGGTGCTTTTGGAGTTTAAGTTCTACATATTTTGTGCTTGTATTAAGTTGCTGTATCATGACCTTCTTCCGTTCTTTGATCATAGTTTAGCTAGGTTTAGGATTTAGCTGGCAAGTCTCTGCACAACTGCTTCGGAGCTGCAAGAAATTAATCTACTGACATTTGATGTGCTGAGGGCTGCTTTTGCTGGGGGGCTCTTTGTACCTGTAAATCATCTTAGTGTGGCGCTGTGTACGGCAGCGAGTTTCTTCCATGGCGGTCGTGACGGGGGCTCTTGACGTCCTTCTGCCAAAGCTGGGTAATCTGCCTATGGGGGAGTACCATCTGCAGACGAGCGTCAGGGACGACATCACTTTTCTCAAGGCCGAGCTGGAGAGCATGGAGGCCGCCCTCTTCAAGATTTCCGAGGCACCAATTGACGAGCCACCCGACATCCAGGACATGCTCTGGGCGAAGGAGGTCAGGGATCTGTCCTACGACGTGGAAGACTGCGTGGACAAATTCATGGTGCACGTAGGCCGTGAGCCAACGAAGGATCTGCATGGCCTTAGGGGTTTCATTGACAGATGCCTCAACCTGGTCACGATGGTAAAGAACCACCACAGCATCGGCCGTGACATCAGAGGTATCAAGAGGCGCATCGAGGAGGTCAGTGAGCGCCGTGTCAGGCACAAGGTTGATAATAATGTTGCTGCAAAGCTTATTGGTCCAAGTGTTGATAACCTTCGGCTTTCAGCCCTGTACAACAATGCAACAGAGCTCGTGGGTACGAAAGAGAGCAGCGATGAGCTAATCAAAAGGCTCATGGATGGATATGAGGATCCAGAGCAACATGGACTAAAGATAATCTCTATTGTCGGGTTTGGAGGATTGGGCAAGACTACTCTTGCTAAAACGGTGTACGACAAGCTTAAACAAGGTTTTGTTTGTTTTGCTTTTGTTCCCATATCTAACAATCCTAACATGGAGAAGATTTTCAAGGCAATGCTTCGTCAGCTTCACAAGGACAAGTACAAAAATATTATGGAAGAATTGTGGGATGAAGCACAGCTCATCGAGGAACTGAAAAATCTCCTCCACGACAAGAGGTATGTGCATGTGCATCACTTTAAATATGTTCTATGATTGAATTTTTCACATTCAACAACACGTTTACTTGCGTCAATTGTGTGATTTAAGTTGTTCACACTGAAAAATGCTACAGTTCAAATCTTTTTTATGCAAATAATTTCTCATGTCATAGTTTATGGTTTTTGTCCACCACTATACAAAAAGAGAGAATTCCGTGGGTGGCATTGTAAATAGATCTCTTATGTGCCTTTTAAAATCAGACTACCCATTTATTGCGATTAGATCTTGATTTTTTATCCCTTCTATGCCATTCCGTTGGTTTTCACCGTTAACAGTTGTGGACAGTGCTATAGACCATACTTGTCAGTGGGCTGGAAGAATATTTTTTCCCCTTCGTCTCCTCCGATTGAGGGTGGTAATGGATCATGGCCCGTTTATTTCTTAACAATTCAATTTGGTTTTAGTCAAATTTATCTAAAAAAACTAGTACTTTTTTATCCGGCTCTAATTAAAATTTCAGTACAAAATGGAGGCCGATTCCACCTCCCAACCCCACCTGCGCCGCCGTCCTTCCGCAATCCTTTTCCGTGGTGCTGCGCACGGCCCACTCCCAGCGATAGGAAGGTTCATGCGCTGGCTGCCACCGCTCCCATGCGTGGCCTCGCGGTCTCCAATCCGATGACGAACTGAGCCGGGGCGCCGCTGCTCCAATCCACGGGAGTACAGGACGCACCAAGCCTCGTCCTTGGTCCTGAGCACTCACAGCAGGTTCCGCATCTCCTCCAGCTCTCCTGTCCTGCTACGACATCTTTCCCGCTGATGGCCCTGGCCAACCCTTCCAAGGCAGCCTCATGCGCTCAAGCTCCAGGACTCCATCCTCCATCCACCGCAATGTGCCGGGCGAGCGCCGATGCGGCACCGTCGAACATCGTCTAGGCCAGTAGGCCACTGCGCCCGGGGAGGCGGTTGTGCATCTGTTGCGGTACCGGGGCCTAGCGCTTGCACTCTCGCCAGCCAGGGAGAACACGCTTGGCTCATTAGTCAGTACACGGCCGGGGTCAGCTGCCTCGAGTAGTCTCGACGCCAGCACCGCGAAGGAGGAGATGCCAACACCTGGAAAATCAGGATCAGAGCTTCGTTGTAGGTTGAGATAAAGATCCGTACACGACATATGTGGATGACGTGCGTTGAGTTTGTTCCTTGTTTAGTTCTCAAATTCCACCATGTAAAAAGAAGGTTCCCATCAAATCAAAATACCGATACATACATGCAGTACTAAATGTAGATGAAATCAAAAAATTAATTGTAGTTTTGTTGTACTTTATAAGACGAACATTTTAAACCTAATCAATCAATGTTTAAACAATTATTCACAAATACAAATAAAATGCTATAGTGCAGCATTTATGTCACTGAACTAAACAAGCCCTCGATGTCCTTCACTTCCAACTTTGAGGTCCTATATATGAAGTATAAGTCAAATTTCTTTCATGGAGTCTACACCACTAGCTCCAGCATTCTTGGAAAAAACCCTATGCCCAGCCTTACTAATATATGGTCCTTTGTTATGCATTTATAGGTACTTAATTGTTATCGATGATATATGGCAAATTTCTGTGTGGGAAACTATCCAATTTGCCTTGATAAGGAACACATGTGGAAGCAGAGTAATCACAACAACTCGCATTCTTGATGTTGCCCAAAAAATTGGTGGTGTCTATCAACTACAACCTCTTACTCTTCCTAACTCGAGAAAGTTATTCTACCTCAGAATATTTGGCAGTGAAGAAAATTGTCTTCCAAATGAACTGGCTGAAGTATCTGAGAAAATTTTAAAAAAATGTGGTGGTGCACCTTTAGCTATTATCACGATAGCTAGTATGCTTGCCAGTACAAATAGAAAGGAGAATTTGCATAAATTTTGGTCCAGGGTATACCAATCTATGGGATCTGGTCTAGAAGATGGTCCTGATACCAAGAAAATGAGAAGGATACTATCAGTTAGTTATTATGACCTACCTTCACATCTAAGGGCTTGTTTATTGTATCTAAGTTTGTATCCAGAGGATTGTGCAATTGATACAGAATACCTGATATGGAAATGGGTAGGTGAGGGCTTTGTAATGAAAGAACCTGGGAAGTCTTTGTATGAAGTAGGTTGGGATTATGTCAATGATCTCATTAACAAAAGCTTGATTCAACCAGGAAAACGCTATGGTATTAGCATTAATAGTTTTTGTCGTGTACACGATGTGGTGCTTGATCTCATCTGTTACTTGGCAAATGAGGATAATTTTCTAACAACATTAGGTGGTCACCAACGTACGTCTTTACCAAATACGATACGTCGACTATCCTTGCAGATGTGCACTGAAGATGATGCCAAGCAGCTATTATCTGCGAGTTTGTCTCATGTACGGTCACTTACAGTGTTTCCCGAAGCATTCACTTTCTTGCCTGCACTTTCGAGGTTTCCAATCTTACGTTCTTTGGATTTAAGTTGTTGTCGGCAAGTGGATAATCAACATTGTAAGGATATTTGCAATCTCTTGCACCTCAGGTACTTGGTTTTATGTGGGACATCTATCACGAAGATCCCAGAACAGATCGGGAACCTACAGTTTTTGCTCGTGCTAGACATAAGCTCAAATGATATTGAGGAGCTACCACCATCCTTTGTTCAACTGCAACAGCTTGTGTGTTTGCGTATTTGCCATGATACTAGGCTACCGGTTGGGTTTGGGAATTTAAAATCGCTTCAAGAACTCCATCCAAGAGAAATATTGATAAGGAGTCCGACGATGTTGCATGAATTTGGCATGCTGACTGAGCTAAGGTATCTAGTTATCCACATGAACGAATGGGACCACAGGTACCTGGAGCCTCTCCACTTCTTTTTTTCCAACCTTGTCAGCATTGAATTCCTACTACTTTCGGGTATCTATGGCGACATAGGTTTTGGTTGTGATAATTTATTACCGGGGCCTCAAAATCTTCACACATTGGACATATCATTTCTCAACTGCTTACATCCAGTGCCAAAATGGATGTCCTCACTCTTGTCCCTCTCAACGGTCCGTATTACGTTATTAACTCTGGGAGAGGAGGATCTTGATGTTCTTGGTAGGATGCCATCTCTCAAACAACTCACCTTAGTGGTGGAGAAATCGACAGAAGGCAGAGACAAAAAGTTGGTCATTGGCGATGGTTGCCCATTCCCTTGTCTAACGAAGCTCGACATTTGGAAAACCTTGGAGACCGTGTTTGCACAGGGAGCCATGAAAAAGCTCCAAACCCTTGACTTAAAATTTGATGTGTGGCAAACAATGGATCGATTTGGCAAGTTTGACTTTGGCCTTGAGAATCTCCCTTCACTGCAGGACATCAGTGTTCGGATGCATGGTAGGTATGCCCAATCTGAGGAGGTGGAGGCAGCAGAGGTGGCAATTCGAAACTCTGTCCACATGAATCCTAACAAACCTCGATTGGAATTGGAGACGGTAATTACCATGCTTGTTCAGCCAATGCATACGCCTATTGAATTAACTACTCTCTGGCTTTCCCTTGCTACCTTGTCTTCTTTCTTTACTTGGTCATGAATTAATTTTTATCATTACTACTTTGGCAGCTGAAGTCCCAATGATTCATTTATGTATAGATCATGGTATGTAGTCCACTGCTACTCCAGCTAGTATGATCCTATTATCTGGTTAATAATACTTTTACCATTTTAGAACTTTCTGACATTGTTAATTTCTATATATTCACACAGCCCAGGATAAATCAGAGCAGACAGAGCATTAGCATGTTTCTGCAAAAGCGGTCAGTCAACAAACTTCTGCTCCAGCTTCAATAATATTCGAATAGGGAGTTGGAGTTCGTGACGGATTTCACTCTCCGAGCGATCTGCATGCATATCTACCTTTATTCACCAGGGAAACAGTTTCAGCTTAGTTCCAGAGACTTGAGATCAATTACACTGTCTGTAAGTCCATTATTATAGAACAGTACACTCTATCGGCATTTAGAAGTTTGGATTCATTCTCCCTCTCTAATTTCTGTGTGCAGTTTATCTTAACTCTCTCTCTCTCTCTCTCTCTCTCTCTCTCTCTCCATTTTCTTTTTAAAATAACAAATCTCAGTTTTTCTTTCGAGGGAAAACTAGTGAATGAAGGAATTTCCATCGACCAGTGCACGAACGGCGAGGAGATCCGACGGTGACCGCCGGACTGCCGAACGGCTCGATCAAGAAGAGACCCGGAGCAAAAAATACTTGCATCAAAAGCTCATGGTCCATGAGCCGATTATAAGCAACGATCCGAGGGGTAGCCGCCGGCTAGTTCTAGTTGCCCCGTTTTAATATTAACGTGCCATGCATGTAAAGCCATGCACGCACACGGAGGAAGAACAAGCTAAAAGTTGATGGCTACGTGCACGCAAAAAGCAGGGCCCGTGCTAACCACCAGGAAAACTCTAACTCACCTACGCACTCACACTCACACAGCCCGTCGTCGTTGCAGCCCGCTGCCCCAACCATTGTCAGTTAGCCTGGATCCAGTCTCTCGGAGCATGTGTGCACCGTGCACGTGTGCTTACAGGGCGCTGATTATTCGGAACAACTCGTATCAGCACCCCTGATAGAATTATTCATGTCATCACTTAAACCAAAGTACATACATAACCATTTTACTGCTCTATCAGAAAAAAAAAAATTATTACAAGCTTACAACTTGACCCAAAGTGGAAAGCACACGATAAAAATGCTCATCATCAGAACGACGACGCATGATTAAAAGTTTCGAAAAAAAAAACATGTATTTGCTTAACAACACTTTGGGTTGCCTTTGCAGTACTAGACGATACCGCCGTGCCTTGTTCTTGGTCCTCCACTATGGGGGCATGGGTGGGTGCCCTAGCTTAGGCCCTGAACCGTGGACTCGATCGATTCGACACGACGGGCGGGCTGAGCCTGTTCCACTTTTGGCAGTTAAAAAGGAAAACAGAAGTAGGCCGTGCCGGGCTGTTTGTTTGTTCTCGATCGGCACATTCTGAACTTGAGCTGTCCTCCGTCGTGCTAGCAGCAGTTGAAAAGCCCCGATGCTGACTCGCGAGTCACCCATGGCGAAGATACGTGACGATTTGGTGAGACGCAGCTATCGTTCTGCACCCCATACAATAGCCGATGTAACATAAAAAAAGAAGCGAGGCACGAGCTATCGTTGACACTCCCCCCTCTAAAATCCTCTGAACCTAAAAGAAACATATTTCAAAAAAAAATCCTCTGAACCTTCTGTTATTGTTGTTCCAAGCGAATAGGCACGACGGGGCAAGGTGTTGTTATCCCACCACGTACGGGTTTTATATTTCAGACCTGCGTATTCATGCACCTTGCCGTTCATGTAAAGGCAGTTTGCGTATTTGCCATGATACTAGGCTACCGGTTGGGTTTGGGAATTTAAAATCGCTTCAAGAACTCCATCCAAGAGAAATATTGATAAGGAGTCCGACGATGTTGCATGAATTTGGCATGCTGACTGAGCTAAGGTATCTAGTTATCCACATGAACGAATGGGACCACAGGTACCTGGAGCCTCTCCACTTCTTTTTTTCCAACCTTGTCAGCATTGAATTCCTACTACTTTCGGGTATCTATGGCGACATAGGTTTTGGTTGTGATAATTTATTACCGGGGCCTCAAAATCTTCACACATTGGACATATCAAAGGGGAAGCCGGACAAATGAAAAAGGCGACTGGTGCGTGCGTGCAAGGGAAAGCATGCATGCCAACCAGTAACCACCACTCGGAAAACGCCAACTCGCCTAGTACGCACTCGCAACCCGTTCCTCCGACTCTCACACCGGCAGCGAGGTTCCGATTGAGAGCAGAGCACCCTCGTGTGCTCTGAATCTGGTGCAGGGGCGCCGGCCCATCCGCCCATGCATGCTCGTTTTTTTTTTCTTTTCAGAAACGCCAATAATGTATCATTTGGATTTTGGAACAGCGCGTTGACCGGTTAACGAGGACGGGTCAGCACGGAGGTCAATGCCGACTCACAGAAATGGCATGTAGTCGACTTATGCCGGTGTCGTATTTCTCCGAATTTTAGTATTTACACTAGTAGTTATGCACGTGCCACAGGCACGTGTAAAAAAATCATGGCTATAGAACTTCTGTTTTCTGTAAAAAAAGAACGTAACAATATTTATAAAATTGACTAAGCATAAAATGGCCGAACATTTGGTTTGACGTATAAAATAAAAATATCCATACATATAGTACTAATTTATTCAAAAAGCCCCATACGAGCACTCTCCATCTATTTCTTCAGTATTGAGTCCTGACATTTGCTGCTTTTCTTCATATACTCAAACCAATATTTCGTTGCTGAACAATTGACCCAAGAGTGTGGTGGTACACCATAGAACTTCATCATCTCGTACTTGATGGCATCATGCCTCGTCTCTAGCGGCGACCTCTTACTTGATGGCATAACGAAACGGAGAGTTCGTACATATTCCATTTCTAACTCCTGCAAAAGAACATCTCATTGTTGAAAGAAAACAACTAACACCTTATGACCTTGATATTAATATAAATCATAGTGACAATCATAAATTTTAAAGTAAATCAATATGTTTCCTGATATACTAACAATTCAATCCTTGAACCAAACACTATGCCATGAGACAACCATATTGGAAATTATTTAATATTTCTTCCCCACAATGGTCTTAAAGCCTTTATGCTTTGTTCATTCTACTAATACAAGCCATAAAAAAATCTGCAATGATCTGTAACAAGAATGCATGTTCACTTGCCTCTTCCAGGAGCATAGAAGTTGTTCAAAAATGCAAATCATGGGATACAACCTTCTCTGAAAATTAACCTTCTATATCCATTCACAAAACTGAGCCATAGTACCTCTCTTATACCCCATAAATACAACCATGATCTCTGAAAATTCATTGAAAATCGATTAGCATTCATGACCAAATTTGATGGATAAACCAATATATACATCAACAAATATATGGAAAACATATGCTTTTTTATTTTTAAATATAGTCTTTCCAAGCAAACTTTTGTAGAATACATCGAGCTCTAGTATTCTGTAAATGAAAGAAGAGCAATAAAGAAATGTAGTTGTCTTCCAACTATATCTAACAGAAAATGTGGTCTTTACCACCTTCAAATTACATTTTTCTTCTTTAAATTACAATGATATGAGCTTAGCAGCCATGTGCCTGACATATTTACAGAGTAGTGAGCTGCCTTAATTATCAGTTGTCAGTTACTTTGGCTGTAAGATTTGACACTGCTAATTGGGACTTTTCTCTGGTTCTTGACTATTCAGAAAATCAGTAAAGTAGAAAAAAAGATGTTTCACTTAGTCACCGTCTCATCCCTTAGAAGAGATTCCTTTTGTTAGTAACATTTTGTCACTCTAACCCCATCCCCTGGTTAGTGGGAGGCTGATCATCTAACTAACAGGAAGAAGAAAAGTAAGCAGGGATTAAAAGTTACCTCTGGAAAGTACTCTGATTCACCTCATTGACCATAAGTTGCTGCATAATATGAACATCTCTATGAAAATAAAGCACGGATAGAGATTAATTTTTTTCTTCAATATAAATTAGCTTAATAATGTACATGTTCAGTGATGGGAGAATGCAGATGTAATCTTCAGCACAGGTTACAGAGTTACAAGTTATTGTTCCTTGGTAACATGAAAAGGAGGAAATGTTATCAGCGTTTCTTTGTTCTACAATGCTGTAGATCCATCTTGGTAACATGGGGAGATGCAAATTAGAGAGAAGAAACTGCAATGCATTTCACTTAGGAAATACCTAAACAGGAAAAGCCTTTCTTCACTATGCATATGTTCCAAGGTCTACGGCCAAAAAAAAAAAGGAAGTAATGCAGCTGATACTTTAACTGAAAGAACAAGTAGTGTTATATGAAAAGCTAGCAAAAAATGCTTGAATTTATTTCGACATCGATAGTATATCAAAAACTGACCTTGGTTTGCCAATATAGGTGCTGCTTCCCTTTGACATATAGGTGGTTTCTCAAGAGAAATTTGGTACTCTTTGCATGCGGGCTTACGGCAGAAATTTGGTACTCTTTGCATGCGGGCTTACGGCACTTGCATGAAGCATACCTGAAAAACATAGTAAATAAGAATTTTATCTTTTCAATTTGGATTGAATTTCACATTCTTATGTTAGAAAATTTTCAAAACAGGGTATTCTAAGTATTTTAATGAGTTAAATTCTATAAATTTAATAGTTTTTTTAAAATTGTAGCGAAAGATGACAATAATTTAATGGATTAAAAATATGAAACAAAATAAACTTGGACTTTATAGATCAATATAAAGAAATATAGGCCACATATCAGGATCAGGATTGCTCAATACATAGGTAAATAAAAAAGAAAAAATAATATCTTTCGCTATAACTTGGACATTAGGATATGCATCTACGAGTCTCAGTATGTAAATACAGTAACTTCTACAAACCTAAGGAGATGGGGCAACTTAAGCAAGTAGACGACGTTCACAGACCGTTGCAAATCATCTAAGGAGATGGGGCATCCGGGCTGGCGTCCAGGCAGGCATCCTGCAAACATACATTAATCAGGCTAGGTGCCCTTGTTATCCGTCTGCTACTAATAAAATTCCCTCAATTCCTTGCCCCAACAGAGGACCAGCAGTACAACTCAAATCCATAGTAGAGATGGAAGACATCATCATCTAGTTACTAAGCAATGCATGGTATCATCCAATACTAGCTTGCTCTCAGCCTCTACAGGTTCTTTTTCCTTGGCAGGGAAGCATCTGCTCTGCATGTCAAGGTTTTTGAGTCTGAAGCCTGAGACCACCCTCAATCTTGGGGATAACCTTTACAATTGAAAGCAAGGACTGCGAATCTGTATTTATAAACTTTTAGATACCCTCAGTGCCTGTAGCCCTGGCAACCAGGGTTCCCAGACTCAGTTTCTGGTGACTAACCAAGAACCAGACAGTCGCTGCCAGATCCATGATTCCTTAATATTTCCATATATTCATGTAGCTTTGAGCCCTTACCCTTGTCCCTTGTGCACTATATGTTACCTTTGCTGAGTAGAGTGCACGTGCGTCGCACGTGTATAAAAGGTGACATTCAAGCTTAACTCATGGTATAACATTTTTATATGCGTCATAACAGTTGATTGATCGAGATAAAGAAAACTCAAGTAAACAAACATACTTAAGGATAAATGAGCATCAAATAACCATCTAATGTTTCCGAACCAATTATTTAAACATTGAATATTTCGATCGAGATGACAACCAAATCTTTGAAGGGAGAGAAATAAAACTTAACATTGAGGAAAATCCAGCATTAACAGTAACAAATCCAACACTATCTATAGTTGCCTATGGGGAACAAAATCCTACCAGAACAGCAAAAGGACACAAAGAAAGCATGATCATGTAGAATCCTCTCGCAACAGTACTAAACTCCTTTGAAATAGTTACACATTAGCAAAAGAAAATTCACATTTTTTGTATCAGTAACCTTAAGAGAAAATACCATTAATAGCAAGATAAATCATGTTAAATATTAGATGTCAGTCATATAACATCCCATGGAAAATGCAAACAGTAACAATTTGACATTTCAGTATGTAGACGCCTAACAGAATTCAGTAATAACTTAAACTCCTCTCTAGCTGCTCCTACTACGTTCAAAACAAAGCAGTGCATTAGGTTACAGTGTCACTGTGAAATAAAATAAAATGACACAACATTGGATGAATGAAGCATACCTGAAACACTGTGAACAACAGAAGTCATGATTCCTTTCTTTGCAAGGCAGAGCACAATCAGGATCAAGCGCAGAACAAAGCCAGACTAACTGGGGCTGTTCATACAATATTTAGCACTTCATATATGAAGCACAAAAAAACTTTCCTGAAACCAAAGGTGAAGCTCATTAGCACTCCATGGATGAAGCACACCAAAAAACTTCTAGAGCCTACTGTAAAGCATCTCCAAAGAGGCAGAAACTACACATGGTAATATATTTTCTAAAAAGGGCTTCTTTCCCATGACAACCATGCCGCAAAATAGAATTAAGTTTCTACATGGGAATAGCAGTCACGTATCATTTCTTTAAACCTAACCCTAGTTCGCTACAAAATTTTCATGGCTTCTTCATCTGCAACACAAACTGAGCACGGCATAAACAATAATCCACCATACACACGAATCTGGCATGGCATCGTACAAAAAGAGGTAAGAGATATAGAGATAACAGATAAGGAAGCAAACCATTTATTGAGTTGCTCTCAGCTACAAGCCTACAATATATATCAGAAGACCATTTATACTCAACTGAAATATAGAATTCTAATAAAGAATTAATTGAGGATTCTAATCAGAACAACAGCCTGACTGATACAAAAATACAGGCATCATGTAGCATCCTGTTTTGCGAGGGCATAATTCATATGAGTATCTTTGTTAATCAAAATAGGATAAAAAAACTCACCCATCAAGGATAATGTGGATTCCATTGACAGACCATCACTCAGCTCTTCCTCTCTTTTCTTTCGCCTAAACAGCAATCAAATATGACACATTTCGTTTAAAGAAGTGAACTGGAAATAGAAAAAGATAGTTGGATAGCCTGCATAGCTAATTCGGATTGCTGTAAGAACACCCTTCGCTATGGTCATATGGAATTTTCAAATTGGATATATAGGTAATAAAATTAAGCGTACACAATAACATAGTAGGACAGGTTGCACATACATACCACTCATCTCAATTTATCGAAGACATTGGGGTTGTCAGGGATGGCAGGTTTCAGCAGGGTAGTAGGGTTCATATATATAATCAAAAACATTGGAATTCTATGGCCCCCCTGTTATAAATAATCTTGCAGCCCTGAACTATCACAAATATGACCTAAGGTGAATTTGATCCAAAACACAGGCAAATGTTTGCTTTCACGACAAATGTTGATGTAGAGCCTAAGGCATGAAAAGGCTACCAAAATATGGAGCTAAAACATCAAACCAGTTAAGGGTTCAACCTTGCTAGTTACAGTAGTCAGTTCTTTTGGTGTAGGTACACAGGGCATAAACAAAATCTTGTCCAATCCAAAAGACAGCAGACTGTACCAAAAAAAATGAACAGATCAGCTTAATGAATGTCCATAAATGGGGTAAGAATAGAATTGGTCATGTGCTTTTCCTTCCTACAATAGATCAGCTTAATGATTATTTTTTTTAAACACATGGCAACAATTGGCGAAGGAATATAAGCCAGCCAACAATGGAAAGTTGTTCATGCAGTCATTTAAGGTAAGAGATTTGTATCAAAATATCAAAATCTATTTGTATGGCATAAGAATTGCCAAATTCATCACTTGTGCACACATATCTTAGCATTTGTTTGTTTTGTGATTGCAAAGATAATAGAAACTCAAGGACCAAACCTATTGAATCCAGGGAACGCTCAAAGATCTACCTGGCCGCAGTAGTGTTGCGCGCGTTAACATCCACACCTTTCTCCAGCAGCATCGTGACAATCTGCACGGAAACCACAATTATTGACCCAAGATCGAGTGGGAAACGATCAGGACAATGGAGAATTCGCACGCACCTCGAGGTGGCCCTTGGCGACGGCAAAGTGGAGCAGGGTGTTGAGGCCACCGAAGGTGGAGTAGCGCGCGAGCGCGGGGCTGAGCTCGAGCAGCATCCGCGCCTCGATGGCGTCCCCATCGCGCGCCGCCGAGACGAGCCGCTCGCCGGAGTTCAAGCACCCGGACGGCCGCGCGGCGGACAGCTCACGAGCGCGAGGGCAGGGCGGACGCAAGAGCAGGGTGCGGATCGAAAGGAGAAGGAGGTCCCGACGAAGCACCTCGGGTCCGGCGAGACTGGCCCTGCCCGCCGCAGATCCGCTCTTTCCCCGAGCGGATTAGGCGTAGGGAGGCCAGGCGGCGGCGGCGGCGACGACGGGTTGCTCCTCCTCGCGGCCACGGTTTCTTGGTGAGAAATGTTCTGTTATCAAATCTCATTGTCTTTATATAGTATAGATATATATACGACGCTATTTTTCATCGGTTAACGACATCTATGTCTATAACGAGACGTCTACGGTGATTTTATAAATCTTCAAATTAGATCTGCTTGTATAGTCTCAAAACTTGAAAGTGCTCAGTAAGATTTACGTATGTATTTCATACGAATGAGTAGTATGCGTATGCACGTTTGGGTCTGTGTTGGTGTTTTTTAAAAAAGAAAAAAGAAAAAAAAAACATCCTGTCGAGGGGCACGGCTGCAGCCTGCCGCTCGATGTCGACTCGCCGCCCAATCCATGGAGCGAGGAGATGCGTGACGTTTTGGTGAAGCGCACGCATCACTCCCTGTCTCGTCCATGGCCTTGTAGCACGATAGCAGAGCACGGATTATTGTTGATTTGTTGCCACGTGCACTCGATCGGCCGTACTACACGTCACTCGTCTGGGTTTTTGACGCAAACACACGTACGTAACGGATTCCCCATGGGCCGACAGACGGCGTTGAGAGAGGCGCGCTGGTTTAGTAATGGGCCTGGCCTCTGTTGTTGTAGGCTTCGAGTGAAGAAGCAGGCCCTTTGCAACGCTCGGCGGCAGCAGATGCCACGTCGGATCCAGGATCGGACGGCTCAGGTGGAGGCCAGCGAAGAAGTGCTTCAAGCTCGTCAGGACCGGGGATCTTGAAAGAGTTCATGGCAACACCTACCGGAAGCCCGTGGTTTGTCAAAGACAGCACGCTGATCCGGCGGCTTCGAACGTCTGGCTGAACCTGCCCGTTTGTCGCCGTTCAGTGTTCGGCAGCATTTGGTCTAACACACACTTAGGGCTCACTATTCAGGGTGGATGATCATTTATTCAAATCTGGCAAAGCTATACTGATAAAAGATCCCGGTATCGTAGCGTCATGATGCTAATGCGACTGGTTGTCATCCATGAGGCTGACGCAGCAGGTGTTGACGTGCCGTTGACCACCCACTGGTTGTCATCCATGAGGCTGACGCAGCTGCTCCGAAAAGAATATCTATCTTATCTCGTCAGACGAAGGGGATAAACGTTTCATCTTCTCTGACGAGCAGTGCAGGTATCAGCACGCCATAAGCCATTCATGCAGCACACCAGATCACCAGCACCGCCGGATAAGAATAGAGAGGGTTGTTGGGGGGAATGGAAGCTTTTCCATGACAAGAGTGTCAACTGAACTTGGAGTTCCTCAGTTTTCGTCAGTTTACAACCAACTACAGTAATAGTTGCCGAAATTCCTAGACCAATATGCCAAGAGTCCAAACTGACCAGCCTTGTACTAAGCGTGAAGCGTCTAATCCCAAGCGCTCGACGTCAGTGCCGTACGGCTAGATCGATCAGTCTTGAAGCCACGCAAATCAGCTGGCGTCATCCCTCCAGCAGTCCAGCTAGTTGCTGTTTATAGGTAATATGTTGCTAGCAGTGTCACGCACAGCTCTGAAACTGACGGGCAAACTGTCTGATGGCATTTCGATATCGTGCTGATTTCAACCGATTTATTTATATTTATTTCCATCACATATTCAGCGGTTGGAAGTTGGAACTCACACGATTCAGGTTGCAAAACTAGCAGGAGCCTCACGGCAATCAAGTGCCCATGTTCATGACGCCAACAGGCCACCGATTGGATTAGCCAATGATGCATGTATAGGCGCCTCATGTTCGTGCATATGTTTGGTGAGGAAAATGGGTTGGCACACTTGATGTGCCCTTTCAAGAAAGAATATCCTGAAACGGGCATCTGATGTTCTGAATGCTCACGTTTCGGAAACTTATCTGAGATGTTGCAGTAGTAGTTCATCAGCACTGCAACCTTTTTCTTCCCTATTTCTGAACAAAGATTTTCAGTATGAATTTACCTCAACAATCTGAAGCAATGTAGTACTATTATCTTCAGTTATACTACTATGTTTAACGGGCATCTGATGTTCTGAATGCTCACGTTTCAGAAACTTATCTGAGATGTTGCAGTAGTAGTTCTTCAGCACTGCGACCTTTTTCTTCCATATTTCTGAACAAAGATTTTCAGTATAAATTTACCTCAACAATCTGAAGCAAAGTACTACTACTAGTAGAATCTTCAGTGTATACTAGTTAGTCCTATGTTTAACCTACCACAGTTCACAAGTTTTAAACTGAATTATCGGGGCAAGCAAAGCATCATGTACTCTGAAAATCAATCCAGAAAACTAAACTCGATCCAGTAAATCAGGAACCAGGAAAAAAAATTCAGTCGGCACACACAGTACGGACACCAAACTTGTTGAGGTTGCTTCCGGGGCACTCCAACCTCCAGCCCAAATCCGGGCGTTAGAAAAGGCGAAAGCGAATCAGGGCGTTCGTTAGCTCGCCGGAGGTTATATTGGATTTGGAAGGTTCGCGCCCTCGCTTGCAAGACACAGCATCACGTCGCCGGCAGACAACGACGGCTACATCTCCTTGGCAAATTGGCATTGGCGCATTGCGTCGCGTTAGTCTACGCAGGGTTCGTACTGGAGCGCCCTGTCCGATTGCAAATCATGGAGGGAGGAAAAAAATGCTACCTGCTCCGTGCCCTGGAGAGGCGGCTCGAGTTGTTGGGAGTGTTCTTGATTGTTTGGTGACTTTGCTGAATGCTGATGGGTGTGCGTATGCTGAATGATGCATGTACTAGAGGCTCCAATTATCAATGACAGAGGTTGCAACCGAATTAAACAAGTACGGTAGCGCAATAGTTTGGGGAGTAGATGTGGATTCTGCGATGATGTGTATGCAAAGCTTTCTTGGAATGAGTGTGGCGGATGAAGGCGCACGGAACCTCATCTCATCAGTCGTCGTCAAAAGACGTGTGTGCTTTGACGTTGGTCTTCAATCATGGAATCAGCCAGTCAGCCATGCGGATAATCTTGTTAAGTTACTTCCAAGTTGCTGAACTTTTTCACATAAAAATATCCGGTTGCTGAGTTCTGAATATTTTAGCTTTTAAAAAATATCTAGTTGCTGAAATTAAACCCGAATATCCAGTAGTATTCGTGAAGTTGACAGAGAAGTCACAGCACTGTGACTGACAGCAGATGGTGACTGTTCTGAAACTCTAAAGTTCTGAGCCAAACAGTCTGACGATATGATCTGATATTCCGTTAATTTGGTTACAGTTAAAACGCAGTTTTCTCTCGCTCCGGATAATAACGGATTGCAACTGCAACTGCATCGGCGTGGCCTACCCGGTGCCAAGTTCGCTGAAGAATTGACATGGCATCCGCCCGCTCCAGCCGCTGCGAGCAGTAGCTAGTGCATGTCGCTTCTTTGCACCATGACCATGTTATTGGAGTTGTTGAGCCCTAGCTTTTGACGTTCAGGTGTAGGTGTCATGTAGATGCATCAGGCACAACCTACAATTCTAACGACGAGGAACCAACGATTTCAATGATTTTTTTTCTTACCTGTAAAGCCATATCAAATGCTTTACTTATTGTTGGTATAGATGATATCATGCAGGATGTAGCATATTGTGTTGGCAGATGCTGCACAAGATGCTGGCCTCCCTGTTGCTGACGATGCTGCTTGACCTGCTACTTGTTGCCTGAACCTGGAAAGCAGGATAAGAAAGCAACAAGGGTAAGTGGGTAACGTCTAATTGACACAAATAAGCACACCCAGTGCTGTTCAGCTGGCTGATGGACGTAGTTGTAGCAGTAGGCGTTTCATATATAACCAGCACAACTTTTTGGGCTATAAATCCAAACAGCTACTTGACAATAGTGAATTGGTATGAAACCGTGAAATATGAACTCGATGATGCTATCTCCATGACAGACTCTGGTTACCTAATCGATCTCTCAAAAAATCGGTTTGGTAGTTATGCTAGGTGAACAAAAAGCACTTCCAACATTTATGAGTGCCAACTGTTTTGATCATTTCTTTTAAGAACAATGAACATTGAGGAAGAACAAAGAGGAGATAGTTTCAATTCGGAGTTTTAAAAATTGTAAAATCCATTCTCAAGTTTCTATGATTTATTTGCAAAGAGCCCCAGAATCAAGAGCATCAAAGTGAACCAAGGTGTATGAGGTGTCAGCTGCATAGATTATAGAAGTTAGTGGAATATGATTAGGGTAAAGCCAAAGGTGTTAGTCTCAATAATGAAATGCTCCTACTACTAAGCATCAAACACGGCTGGTCCAACCCGAACAGTATACTATACGCGCGCCCATGCTTCATACATTCAATCATTTTGCTTTCATTGAGCAATACAGGAACAGGAAGAAATATCTAACCCACATTTTCATGCAAAGTGGACTATTCATTCTTTCTTGTAGCATCCATCGATCCATCACAACTGACCACGGAAAATAATGTCTTTTTCAATTTTCTTTTTTAAAAAGTATGTAGTACTTATAGGGGAGAAACTTAGCTTGTATATATCTTCCCACTAGTCGAAAATGACTCTAACCCGGGTGATGCTAGACAAGAGCGGCAACCACTTGAGCTACCTCAACATCACATCTACTGCCAAAAGCACACAAGCTTCTCTTGTAAACAAAAGATACATCTTAAAAACCAAAAAGAAGTTACCAAAAGCAGAGCAAGAATTTGGTATCGCTATGATGAAACATAAGGGAAGAAAAGAAAAGAAAAGAGGGAGAGAAGAAAAGCAGCTCAAGTTTCCTCCAAGAGGAGAAAACAAGAAAAAGAAAAGCAGGCCATGCATGCACAAGCACACAACCACCGAGTGGTGTAGTATACTAGTAGTCCTAGCGAGTTGTTAAGCTAGCCTCGCTTAGGAGACCGACACGAGGTGGGCTAATGGCGCAACAGCTACGTCCCAACCCACGCCATTGCCGCCCTCTATATAAGCCGCAGAGCTCCCGCAAGCTTCCTCATCACCACCCGATCGAGCAGAAGCCCAGACACCAGCAGCAATGGCGGCTCGGCTCGTGGTCGCGTTCCTCGCCGTCTCCTCCTCCTTCCTTGCCGTCTCTGTCTCCGGGCAGTTCAATGCCATCTTCAGCTTCGGCGACTCCATGTCCGACACCGGCAACCTCTGCGTGAACGGCGCTCCCGCCGGCCTCACGCTCACCCAGCCGCCCTACGGCGAGACCTTCTTCGGCCGCGCCACCTGCCGCTGCTCCGACGGCCGCCTCGTCGTCGACTTCCTCGGTGCGTGACGGTCCTTCTCTTAATTTGCACACGCTCTGCTTTTCAAATTCCACATTTCCCTCCAAAAAACAGAGCACCTTGCTCTGCTCATCCTCTCCTCTGTCAATAATGGAGAGGCACAGAACAAACTTGACGTGGCAAATTGTTGTTGCGTGCAGCCGAGAAGTTTGGGCTGCCGCTGCTGAAGCCGTCGAAGCAGGGCGGCGCGGACTTCAAGAAGGGCGCGAACATGGCGATCATCGGCGCGACGACCATGGAGTCGAGCTTCTTCCAGTCGCTGGGCATCGCCGACAAGATCTGGAACAACGGGCCCCTCAACACCCAGATCCAGTGGTTCCAGCAGCTCATGCCCTCCATCTGCGGCTCCACTCAGGGTACGTGTACATGTACACACGCCATCAATGGCCGCCGCACCCCGCCATTAAACCCTCACCCGCACCTCACGCACGCACGCATGGCCCCAGCCTCCCAGGGAAGAAGAAGATGATGACGTGGCTGGCTAATTAGTTTGGTAACTTTGCTTTGATCATCCTGATCGATGATTCTGGTTTCTGACAGCCTGCAAGTCGTACCTGTCCAAGTCCCTGTTCGTCCTCGGCGAGTTCGGCGGCAACGACTACAACGCCCAGATCTTCGGCGGCTACTCGCCGGAGCAGGCAACCGGCCAGAGCGCCACCATCGTCGACGCCATCGGCAAGGGCGTGGAGCAGCTCATCGCCCTGGGCGCCAAGTACGTCGTCGTCCCCGGCGTGCTCCCCGTGGGGTGCTTCCCCATCTACCTCACCCTCTACCAGACCTCCAACGCCGGCGACTACGACCAGTACGGCTGCCTCAAGCGCTTCAACTCCCTCTCCGCCCGCCACAACCAGCTGCTCCAGGCCAAGGTCTCCAGCCTCCAGGCCAGGTACCCCGCCGCCAAGGTCATGTACGCCGACTTCTACAGCCATGTCTACGACATGGTCAAGAGCCCCGGGAGCTACGGCTTCAGCACCAACCTGAGGGCCTGCTGCGGCGCCGGCGGCGGCAAGTACAACTACCAGAACAGCGCCAGGTGCGGCATGGCCGGCGCGTCGGCGTGCGGCAACCCGGCGGCGTCGCTGAGCTGGGATGGAATTCACCTCACCGAGGCGGCGTACAAGAAGATCGCCGACGGGTGGGTCAGCGGGGCCTACTGCCACCCGGCCATCTCGGCGTAGAAGATGAGGAGGAGCTCCAGGAATGGAGGTTGAGTTGCTGGTTCCTCAAGATAGGGGATGGGGATGGGGTGGATTAATTGTTTGTTTGAGTTGTAGCTGGAAATTAAAACAAGAAGATGCATGATCTGTTATGCAAGAATGAATGAATAATCAGTTAAGCATAATTTTGTTGTGTTCATCATGGGGTACTCTTCATCATGTGACAGCGATGCGAGCACCACTTGTCTTGGAGTTTATATTTCGTAAATTCAGCTGGAATCCGGGACGTGACGTGCACAAATCATAGGGATGGCATCATACTGGATGGATTCCAGTCGTCATTTCTGCACATCTCTAAATAAGAACAACACTTGGCCGGAGAACAGCTAGATTTCCTGGTTACGAAATGCTGTGATGCACCCACTGAAATGAGGGAATTGTACATGGTCCAACAACTGATCTTCTGGCAAACCAAATTTGGCGGCAATAACGGCGAGTCATTAGGCGGTGTCAGTACCGAATGCCCCGACCTTGCTTCAAAGTGTGCTTTTGCCACTGTCCTGGACACGGCAGACCTTCCGTACTTCTTGAGTGACGACAAGTTGGACGCTTTGGACCAGGTTGGTGATAATGCCAACTGCCCAAATATTACACCCACAGAAGAAGAGTGGGGCGGCCCGGCCCAGCCAAAGACAGCGCCAAAAATGGGCCTGTAGGAATCGCGCTACCCACGCTGGGCCCATGCCGTAGGGAGAGAGAAGCACGCATGGGCTTCCCCCCAAACGGGTCTGTCATGTTCCACCGACGAGGCCCAGCTCGGCAGAAGCCCCGCACACGGCGCCGTGCCGGCTTCCACCTCCGGCGCTGCTTTCCCGGAGGAACCGACGCCGGAGCCGCGCGTCACCGCGTGCGCGAGCACGGCATTGAATGCGCGCTGATGAAACTTGGTAGGAGAGAGGCCCGGAAGCGGTCGATCCCGGCCGGCCGGCCGCCCGCCGGTCGCTGTTGCGTGCGAGACGAACGCCGCCGCTAGCTGCAGCTAGGGGTGGAGCTAGGGGTGGTAACGGATCATGGCCCGTTTGTTCCTTCACAATCTATCTTGGTCCTAACAAAATTTAGCTCAAAACTAGTATTATTTTGATCCGGCTCTAATCCGGCCTCATCCTTAAAATTTCTAGTATAAAAGTGAGGGCCTTTACCACCCCTAGCTGCAGCTCGCAAGCATCCAAACGCCATTAATCCGAGGTTCTCCAGGTGGTTCGGGCTCGGCAGCCGATCGATCAGAGACATCGATCGTATCAGCGGCAATATATACATATACGAATACGTGCGGGGGAGTTGGATGCAGTGTAGTGTGTGTTCTACGAGCGCAGCCATGGCTCGCGCTCGCGCCGTAGCGCCGCTGGTCGCCGGCGGCTCAGTTCCCGTCCTCATCATCCCGTGCCTCTGCTGCTGCTTCTTCCTCGTCCTGGCCGCCGCGGCAGGCGGCGCCGGCGGCCGGAGGTACGAGGCCCTGTTCAACTTTGGCGACTCGCTGGGCGACACCGGCAACATCTGCGTCAACACGTCGGCGGCGGACAAGCTCCTGCTCACCGTCGCGCAGCCGCCCTACGGCATGACCTACTTCGGCCGCCCCACCTGCCGCTGCTCCGACGGCCGCCTCGTCATCGACTTCCTCGGTACGCCATTGATTTTGCTACTACTCATGCGTTCCTGCAAGTTCTCATGATCATGAACGTCGGATAATTAATATATATGTATATATATAATGCATCTCAGGAGCTGGGGCTGCCGCTGCTCCCGCCGTCGAAGCTCGGCAGCGTCGGCGGCGACGTGGACTTCCGCCGGGGCGCCAACATGGCGATCGTCGGCGCCACGGCGCTGGACTTCGCCTTCCTCAAGTCCATCGGCCTGGGCTACCCGATCTGGAACAACGGCGCCATGAACGTCCAGATCCAGTGGCTCCGGGACCTGCTCCCCTCCGTCTGCGGCGGCGCCGCGCCGGGAGGGCCGCGCTGCAGGGCCCACCTCGCCAGGTCCCTCTTCGTGTTCGGCCCCTTCGGCGGCAACGACTACAACGCCATGCTCTTCTTCGGCTTCACCGTCGACCAGGCCAGGAACTACACGCCCATGATCGTCGACACCGTCGTCTCCGGCGTCGAGGTGTGTGAAGAACCCATCGATCACTTCTTGGAAACCACGAACACGCATACCCACGTATCAACCGCAACAAAATCCATGGACGGATGATCATCTACATCATTTTGTGAGCAGTGCAGTGATTGATATCATCTGATCTGATTGCATGCGAGAATAATGCAGCAACTGATAGAGCTGGGGGCGGTGGACATCGTGGTCCCGGGAGCTCTGCCGGTGGGGTGCTTCGCGATCTACCTGACGTTCATCCCGAGCACAAACCCGGCGGACTACGACGAGTACGGGTGCCTGAGGCCGCTGAACGAGCTCTCCCTCTACCAGAACGCCCTGCTCCGGCGCCGGCTCGCCGGCGTCCGGGCCAGGCACCCGGCGGCGAGGGTCGCGTACGCCGACTACTACGGCCACGTCGAGGGGATGGTGCGCAGCCCGGCGCGGTTCGGGTTCACCAGCGGCGCCGTCCCGGCGTGCTGCGGCGCCGGCGGCGGCAGGTACAACTTCGAGCTCGACGCGCGGTGCGGCATGAAGGGCGCGGCGGCGTGCCGGGACCCGGCGGCGTACGAGTCGTGGGACGGCGTGCACTTCACGGAGGCGGTGAACAGGCAGATCGCCGAGGGGTGGCTCAGGGGACCCTACTGCCAGCCTCCCATTGCGGTGGAATAGAGCCTGGAGCGTACGTAGGTGACGCCATCGAAGTGTACGTAGTGCCAAGCTAATAAGCTGTTACGCTACGTCGCTACGCCTGGAGCGTCGTAGGTGACGCCATCGAAGTGTAGTGCCAAGCTCTTTGTTACGCCTGGAAATGTGGATATGCATGTGTGCACCGACTCGATCCAGCGTACTTACACAACATCAGAATTTCACTAGGATGGTATTGAATAAGCAAGTGGTACTTTCCACAAGCATCTATGACAGTGTTTGGTTCGTGATTTTGTAACGCAATCAGATAACACCGTAAAGCGATTTCGATATTTTTTGTTTGGTTTCCATGCTCTGTAATCGGTTATCGCGTAAACATATACCGCTCCTGTACAAATTTGATTACGCCGGATCGCAAGGGGGATCGGATCCAGTCGCTTCCTCGAAGCACGCTTGGCCACCACCGCTGGCGCTGCTGCTCTTTGCAACTGCCGCTGCGCTGCTCTCCCGCTGTTATTCTAGACTAGCTAGTGCAGTTTTGTTTCCATTTACGTTACAGCCTACGAGCCAAACAATGTCTGCTTTTTGTTACTTTGTTAACGTTAACGCTGCTATCTATTTACATTTTCGTTTTCATTACAACTTTAGAACCAAACAGCACCAGTGTATACACTATGCCACTACTATGTGCCTCTCTTTGGTACGGTTTCAAGTAGCTACTAGCGAGTAGGCACTGTTTGGGGGCAAGTGAAGCCGGTCAGGCCAAATTTTGAGGGGCTGCTTCATCCACTCTGGCTGCTAGGGACACTAAGCTACTAGAGAACTGACTTTTTATTCAAGCCCTGTTTGTATCTACCCAACTAATTTTTGGTGGTTTATTTTAGCTAGCTACCTAACTAACCTTTAGCTCGGGTGTTTGGATTAATCAGCTAATTAAATTAATTAGACTATCATTAATTGAATTAATTAGACTACCCTATCATGCATTCATTAATTATGGACAACCATGTGACACTGGGAAAATTCCATAAATAGGTAAGGGCATTTTGATCTTCGAACTCGTTTAGATACGTTTAGCTAGGTTCAACTAGCTAAAGGAATCGTGTATCTTTTGATTTGCAACTAAAGTTTAGCCTTTAGTTGCTATAAACTTTAGCCGGTGGATCAAGCTGGGCCCAATAACCCCCAATAACCAAGATTCAGAAAGGGCTTGCTAGGGCTTGGCAACCCACGGGCAACATATTGGTTACTAGTCGGACTTCGAAATAGGCATCCCAAATAACTAGGATTCAGAAGGAGCTTGCTAGGACTTGCTAGCTAACGGTTGCTTGTTGGTAACTAATCTTTCAACGACAATGTTGTTATGATAGCTTATTAAGAGAAGCCTTTTATTTTAAAACTTTGCTAAACAATTTGTATAAATATAAATTTTTCACTGAGCAGCTTGTCTAGTAAAAACATGTCCAAAATAAGTCTCCAGAACAACTTGTTCACTAATTTTGTGATAAACTTACACACTATTAATTTTATTTTTGTGCAAAAAATGTAAAAAACTCCATAGAAGCATGAAAGGAAAATGTTGATAGAAATCTCAAATCCATATGGGTAGATCAATATTTATAGTAGTAAGTATATAAAGGATGGTTGTATGAAAGAAATAAAAAAGGTGAAAAGGATGCCCCCTTCTGACACGTGGACCATCGTCGCACAATATAGGGCCCTCACAGGCCGCCTCCATCACGTAGCGTGATATCGTACATACGGCTCTTTCTATTAGCGTGAGATATCATACATTCGAAGCTATTCACGATCACGTAATCACGTCCATCGGCTCGACTAGCTAGGGCACCGTCGTCTCGACCGGCCGGCGGATGGCGAAGAGGAAGTCGAAGGCGAAGGCGCCGGCGCCGAAGAAGGCGAAGAAGCTGGACACGGCGTTTGACTGCCCCTTCTGCAACCACAAGGGCAGCGTCGATTGCAGCATCGACCTCAAGCACCAGATCGCCGAGGCGTCGTGCGTCGTCTGCAAGGAGGCCTACTCCACCAAGGCCAACGCGCTCACCGAGCCCATCGACGTCTACAGCGAGTGGATCGACGAGTGCGAGCGCGTCAACGAGGGCGTCGACGCCCGCCGCCGGGGCGACGACGACGACGAAGATGACGACGCCGACGGCGGGTTCTGATCGTTAAGTGCTAGCGTCGTGCCAGTGTTATAGTTGCAGGCGCTTAATTAGTTACTTTGTGACATACGTACTAGTAGTAGCTAGATTTATTCGGCTCGATCTATCTCAAGCTTGCTGCTGAGTATTAATGGTTGCTTTCCTTATGCTGTTCTGGAAAAAAAATGTATTGTGGACCAATGAAACAGATCGAGATGGATGAAAGATGTAGCCTTGTGTGTATAGTATATTGGTTCTGTTCTTGTTGTTTAACTTAACTTACCAGCTCTCTTGCAAGCCCTAGTTTTACATTAGTTTTTTTTTGCATGTCAAATTGAATCGGAACTTTTTGGCATTCTTCAAATATTATCAGATCGATATCGGACATTATTTAGAGCATCTCCAATAAACTCTGTATTGTGTTAGCTAAATATGAAGATTATAGACTCTTTAAATAGAAAGTCATCTAATTCAATGGGGGTAATCCAACAGATTCTGTGAAGATGGCTAGTAAGATAGGCTAGCTAAAAATAGCTAGCGAATGAGGTGGGATGGAGACCCACTAAATTTGAAGAGTCATTTACACAGTCTGTTGAAAATGTTTTTTCTCTAACAATAGCTAAATTTAACTTTATAAAATAATTTGGCTAGTCTCTTGGAAATGCTCGGCATTACTGATTTTTGCAGCAACAAGATTTTTTGTAGGCCATTAATAATTTTGCATCATTATTTTCTGCTATTACATTGTACAGATGTTGGCAAGCAGATTTTCCTCTGAACGTCTAGAGAATTCTGGAGATCGATGACGTTGCTATATAGGTCAGTAGAGTTCAATTCGTAACTGGTGGGTGTTTATTGGGTTTTTATCGTCGCCGATCTATTCGCGATCCAAAGTAACTTGTACATAGACCATATATACGATTCCAGAGATCGTGGACGAGATCTAGTCTTTTCCCCTCATGTCCTGTCCAACAAAACCTCCACTACCTATAACCCTATCATCATCCTGCCCTACCTCTACGTATCACAAACAATCACCCCGCCGCCGCCGCCTCCTGAATTCCCAGCGCCTACTAGCAGCATCGAAGAGGCCACGAGCAAGGACGGCGTGAGACGGAGACGTTCAAGATCGCCGACTACATACAGCCTGCAGAGCGGCATTTGCATCGACAGCGTCAGATTCATCCAGTCCGCCGCCTTCACCGTCGGTGGCCACGACCGGTAGGTGCCGGTAGGTGCATCCGCAGATCCGCTGCTACCCAACGGTGTCTGGCCGGACAACTTCAGAGACTACGTCGCCGTCTACTGCCTCGCGCTGCTAAGCAAGAACGCCGCCGAGGTCAAGGCACACTTCGTCCTGAGGCTGGTCGACCAGGCCACCGGGATGTCCGTGCGTGGTTGTGGTGAAGAGCAGCGATCTGGAAGCATCGCCATACATGCGTGAGAACAGCATGTGGTCGAGTGTGACGACGTCACCATTGTAGCCAAGAAACCACGGTCGTTGGAGGAAAATAAGGCTGAGATCCAAGTGCCGCCCTCGGACCTGTCGGGTGATCTTAGGAGGTTGTTTGAGACGAAGAAAGGAGCGGGCGTGACTTTCAAGGTCCAGGACGAGGATTTCCCTGCAGGGCCGGCCCTGATTTTTTTGGGGCCCAGGGCGAAACTAAGTTGGGGGGCCCTATTTTTAATATAAATTTAAGATTTTTTTTGTATCAATTGATAAATTTTTGGCTCATTAATAAATAAGATTATTGCACACACACTACTTCTGTCTTAGCAATCAGGTAGTGGCCGTGGTGCACACGTCTGATGACGGGAACCAGTGAAAGATTGAACTTGGGTAGGTTGTTTTGTTTACCTGTAGCACTAGGTCAGTACGTATATACATGGAGTGTGTATTAGCCGGGGGGCCCTTAGTATTTGGGGGCCCGGGGCGGTTGCCCCGGATCGATATACTACAGGGCCGGCCCTGGCCACGCCACACCGGCGGCGGCGGCGGCACAACGCGGAGATCGAGCATGGAGGCGTCGGCGGCGGCGCCCTCCCGTCCGCGGTGCCTGCGCTCAAGCGGCGGTGGCATTCAAACGAAGCGGCGGCGCGTCGCGAAGAGGCGGCGGCGTCCGAGCGGACGCACCAGCGGCAGCGGCGACCCGACGTCCCCGCCCATTTTTTTTATTCGGGCCACGGCGGCTGATGGGCCGTGCACCAGGCCGCACTGGGCCTAGCCCACTTGCCCGCGTGCTAAACCTCCTTAAGTGATGGAAGGTTAGCATTTTTTCTTACAAAAGCTGTATTTTCTGTATCGCCTATCACATTGCTTTCAACATAGTGGTGATAGCATTATTATTTCTAATTGTTGTTGGTTTGATAATTAAATTAGGTCTTCTGTGGATGGGTTAGATAATTAGAGTATACAGGGGAAAGTCATAGTGCATTATTTTTTGGTTGAAGATCTTCCCAATTGAGCCCAAAGTTATGTGTGCAGTACTCATGGATGCCATGAACTAAAATGCATTGTCCAAATGGTTCAGCGGTTCAGCCTGCTAGGACATAGCCAAGCATAGTAGAAGGCTGTAACACAAACGAAAAGTTTAACACAATGTCATTCTCGAGTTATTGTGGATAAAAGGTTCGACATTATGCTACATTATTCTAGTTTACTGTTTTTTTTTTGCGAAACTTCTAGTTTATTGTTAAGATAGAATGTTGGAGAGGAATTAGTGCACTAGACGATACAATGTTATGTGCGATAGTCAATCCTCTTCAATAGTGTCAGATGATACTCGATTCATTGTTACCCAATTGAAGATTGTACTTATTGTTACATCATATATTGATACAATATAGAACCTCCAGCAGGGGCAGGACACATAATATCTTTACTGATCTGTTTTCATCTGTTGACTGAAATCCTGATTTGTAGACTGTAGTAACTTAAACTGCTGATAAAGTAAACTAATATAGCTTTTTAATTTTGTCCTGATCAGAAAAGACTGTGCCATAAAAGGTAGATGGTGACAAGATTGATTCAATCATTGGAAATTCATAGGTTGACTGTTTGACGTTTACTGATGTGGCAGAAGGTTAGCAATTTTCTTACAAAGGCTATATTTTCTATGCTGGTGCCCATCACATTTGTTTCAACACATCGATGATCGCATTATTTCTGCGTGTTATTTGTTGGTAATTTAGGGGGCAGATCTTCTATGGATAGGTTAGAAACTGAGAGTGTATATGGTCAAGTCAGAGTGCAACATTTTTTGATTAAAGGTCTTCCAAATTGAGCCCAAGTACTACTACCCACGGATGTCATGAACTAAAATGCACTGTCCGGTGGTTTAGCCTACTATGGACATGAGTCAAACCTAGTAGAAATCTGTAACACAAACAAACTTCGTCACCCTTATTTTCATTCACTGTGTTCTATGGTTTGTGTGCTCATCTCCAGTACTCAAAGTCATGTTTAAACAGTTTGTTTCACGATAATATATGCTCAATGATTCGGTGGCATTTAAAGCATCTTCTGTAAGTTCTTAAACCTACATGTTGTTACATGAGAATAAATGCAATCAGAAATTTTATGCATTTGAAGCTAGTGAGATGAAAATATCAAAAACTTCTTCTAGATTATGCTCCTGATTCCTCTAAAATAAAATGCAATCCTGATATTAATGTTATTGCTCCTGATTCCTCTAAAATAAAACGTTTTCCATTTATGTTATTTTGTTATTTCTTACGTCTAGGGTCTTGCTTGAATCAGGTTAGACTTGATTAAAAACTATTATTTCATATTTTGGTAGTACCTTTTAAACTCAAAATAGTTGGATACCCAGACTAAAATGAGATTTAAAGAGCATTAAATTCCATATTTTCTCTCTTTCCTCTCTCTTCTCTCTCATTTTAGTCACCTTTTAGTTGGGTCTTCCCTACTAGAGACTAAACTAAATTTAGTCACCTTTTAGCTGGATGTTGAGAATGTGGCTACCGCACTAGCTCTAGCGGACCAACATCATTGCAGCAATCTCAAATATGCGTGCGTCGAATTTGTCGCATCATCCAGCAAAATAGATAATGTGGTGGCTAGCCAGGAGTACGTGCATCTCAAAAAATCATGTCCAGTTGTCCTAGTCGATATGCTGGAGAATGTTACCAAGCGGCTGCAATAGGTGGCTGAAAACCTGAGATTAGCTGACTTGCCCTTTAAAATATATTGCATAGATCTCTGAGTGAAGAGACTTTAATTGAGCAATGACTTTGTGGCATTATCTATGTTGCCACTATAGTGCTAAATGCAATTATTCTTCCTGGCAGCAACGGACCTACCTCAAGGTCGCCGGTGTCGATTTAGTTGTTACCCTCGTATTATGTACACTGACAAGGCTCGTTGTTCATTTCTACCACAAGAGGAAGACCCCTAGCGCCGTGAAGAGCGGTCCCAAGGCGGATCCGAAGGCGAGGCGGATCCGAAGGCGAGCCGGCTTCTCCGGTCACAAGCATGGAGGCCTAGCTATCTGAATCCCAGGCGGCCACAAGCTTGCTACGACAGCAGTTCACCGCGACAGAAGACGGGACGAGGCACTTCGAGCTTGAGGTCAAGCAGTGGCGGAACTGGAGATAAATTTTAAGGGGGGCTATCCCTTCACACAAATATTTACCTATTTAAAAATCTAACGATTTATCATAAGATTATTGCACACACACTACTTCTGTCTTAGCAATCAGGTAGTGGCCGTGGTGCACACGTCTGATGACGGGAACCAGTGAAAGATTGAACTTGGGTAGGTTGTTTTGTTTACCTGTAGCACTAGGTCAGTACGTATATACATGGAGTGTGTATTAGCCGGGGGGCCCTTAGTATTTGGGGGCCCGGGGCGGTTGCCCCGGATCGATATACTACAGGGCCGGCCCTGTTTCCCTGCCCATAAAGGTTGTGCTTGCGACAATGTTCGGATAACTTTTAGTCTCACGACTAAAATTAGTCAGCTAAAAATTTTTAGTCACCTTGCTGTTTGGATAGCCAGACTAAAGTGAGATTTAAAGAGCATTAAATTTTAGATTTTCTCTTTTTTTCTCTCTCTTTTCTCACCTTTTAGTTGTGTCTTCCCTACTTAGAGACTAAGACGCTGTTTGGATAACTTTTAGTCCCATGACTAAAATTAGTCAGCTAATAAATTTTAGTCACCTCTCTGTTTGGATACCCAGACTAAAATGAGATTTAAAGAGCATTAAATTCCATATTTTCTCTCTTTCCTCTCTCTTCTCTCTCATTTTAGTCACCTTTTAGTTGGGTCTTCCCTACTAGAGACTAAACTAAATTTAGTCACCTTTTAGCTGGATGTTGAGAATGTGGCTACCGCACTAGCTCTAGCGGACCAACATCATTGCAGCAATCTCAAATATGCGTGCGTCAAATTTGTCGTATCATCCAGCAAAATAGATAACGTGGTGGCTAGCCAGGAGTACGTGCATCTCAAAAAATCATGTCCAGTTGTCCTAGTCGATATGCTGGAGAATGTTACCAAGCGGCTGCAATAGGTGGCTGAGAACCTGAGATTAGCTGACTTGCCGTTTAAAATATATTGCATAGATCTCTGAGTGAAGAGACTTTAATTGAGCAATGACTTTGTGGCATTATCTATGTTGCCATTATAGTACACTGACAAGGCTCGTTGCGCCGTGAAGAGCGGTCCCAAGGCGGATCCGAAGGCGAGCCGGCTTCTCCGGTCACAAGCATGGAGGCCTAGCTATCTGAATCCCAGGCGGCCACAAGCTTGCTACGACAGCAGTTCACCGCGACAGAAGACGGGACGAGGCACTTCGAGCTTGAGATCAATCAGTGGTAGAACTGGAGATAAATTTTAAGGGGGGCTATCCCTTCACACAAATATTTACCTATTTAAAAATCTAACGATTTATCGTAATGTTTCAAATATATACTAGTTAGTCATGACAATGATAATTTAATAGATAATTACGCATACAGTAGCAATACGTAAAAGAGAAAATACGAGAATAGTTTAAAAAAATAGTCAATATATCTTACATGTTCATTTCAATTTCACCGCACGGGTTTCCACTGTATTGAAAATCATCAATAATTGAATCCATGGTGATCTTCATTGCAATCTCTCTCTCAATACAGAGTACTAAGCAATCTCTTAAAAATCCATCTTTCATTTTAGGTTTTGCCATGTTTTCCTAAAAAATTTAACTTAATTTTATTAAACAAATCCAATACTATCATAAGATAAGAAATTAAATAGAAAAATATTCAGAAAATTAGATGATCTAGATTATATAAATAGAATTTGCTTACGTTGGTTCGAATCGGAGGGGGAATATAAGGAGGATTGGCATTTGCCTGGACGCCTGCCCGCCCCTGCGCGCCGTCGTTGTTCTCATGCCTCTCCATTGTCGTCGTGGCTGCCGAGGCCGCGAGCCACGAACATCACAAGATTCCACGAAGAACCGGCACCAACGGCACGTCACGTCTGTCGGCGGCGGCGGCGGCGTTGCTGGAAAGGATAACGTTGATATGATGCGTCGATGCGGTATGGCCTGTTGCGTCATACTTTTTTTTTTTGGGAATCCACTTCCGCACTTCGGCGGTATGGCGTGACGGCCCTATTGGGGCGTTGGGCAGCAATGGCTTACTGGGTTGCACAAGAGAGGCATTAATCATAGCTCTCCTTTCCATGCGGCCTAATTACAAGGATACTAAATATTTTTTCTCCTTTCCATGCGCCCCCCTACCCCATGCAACCAATGGAGCCCCGTAGGCCCCCCTACAATTTCTAGAGGAACAAGAAGGAAAGAATTAGGAGAAAGAGAAAACGAAGAGGATGAAGAAGAAGCAACCCAGCCCCCAACTTTGAATATAAGGCTTCGCCACTAAAGCCAATGACATGGCGCAGGAGGTGGCCAATGTGGTGGAGCTGAACCTCCACCACCACCAGGCGTAGGCAACCATTCCGCCGCCACAGGATTAGGCGGCAATCATCCATCCAGAGCTGTTGCTAGCAGCTGTCCCGCCACAGGATGAGGTGGTAGACGTCGCGCCGCAATCGGCCATCTTGAACGTGTGGGTCCCCTGCGCCGTCTCTAGACTGGACGTCGACGCCGTTCTTGCTCGTGGAGGACCATACGTTATTGCTCGTGGCCTCTTCGATGCTGCCATTGTCGGTCGGATGATAGTAGGCGCTGGGAATTCATGACGGATCTTTGGAATCGTATGGTCTCTCTACATTGAATCGCGAATAGATCGACGCCGATAAGAACCCACCAGTTTCTTCAATTTAATTTGGTACTGGCAAATATGCCCGTGCGTTGTTACGGAAGCTAGAAATTATAATAAAGATAATATAGAGCTCAATACCATGCTCAAAACCAAATATGATAGAGGATATGACCGACACTTTAAGATATATATGTCATTTAATGGACCTTCTCCCTTGATGAAGCCATTGCCATCATCATCTTCGATCAAGTGGATGTGTTATTCTCTTTGCCGCAGACACATCTTCGATAGATATGTTTTTATGTATAATATCGTTTGCAAAAAATTACCTTAGTGTTTCTACCTTTAAATTTTATCTTAATCATGTATAGTTTTGTTTTAAAAATATTACTATGCAATCATCTTAGTGTTTTTATTTTTATTTTTATCTTAAAATATTATTTAACAAATTCTCATGGCATCACGCGGACTATCACTAGTAATAACTACTCCCTCCGTCCCTAAATAACCGTCATCGTTGGTTTCCGTGCCATGACTTTGCTTCGATTTGTAAAAAATATACGCAACATTTTAATCTCCAAATAAATTTGTTAAAAAACTAGATTCAAATATCTATCTAATAATATTTATTATATACCATAAATATTAACATATATTTTTATATATTCAATTAAAGATGTTTCTCGGGAAGCGAAAATGACAGATATTTACGGACGGAGGGAGTAATATAAATAACCCACTGACCCACTCTAACACACTTCTTTTACGCACTTACGCGCAGCATGCATCGATGCCCATGCCTCGACCCCGTGTCCACACGATCTAGCTACCACGAAGCTTCGTCAAATTAAACCACGTGCCAACTTGAGGTTGACGAGAGGATCGGAGCTTGAGTTCTCGCCGCTCTCAAAGATTTTCTACATGCCTAGCTGATGATCCGCGACGTTGTCCAGCTGTCCATGTTCCTCTCATCGATCGACGCGGGAAGATTAGTCGTCCGCGGAACGCGATGGGTCCTGCTCCTAATAATTCCTCCTGCCTCCTGCAGGGTGCAGCTCCGTGGCGTTTGCGTGTGGATCGCCAAGGGATGCGTTTCCTCCACACCTACTACGCCATATGGTGGAAAAGGGCCCAGGCCGAGCTATGTCAAGCTGAGAAAACGACGCCTCTCTCGCTTGGTCGTCCGCTTTATCTACCTCTCGAAAAACACTGACGACGAAGATTGGCGTCGCCCGTATGATACGATTACTATCCTTTCCAGGCCACTAGAGCGAGCAAGTCATCACTCAAAACCTCGAGCTAGAGTCTAGCTCTAGTCAACCCACACTGAAATACGTACAGAATCGCAGATGATGCAGTACACGGCGGCGGCACAGCGCGCATCAGCAAGCATGCCTTCGCCGGAGCTGGGGAGCATCCAGAAGCTGCGCACCTACCGCGACTCAATCCGGACAGCCTCCTTCCCCGGCGGCCAGTGCATCTCGGCGCTGCGGTTCTTCCCCGCCAGCAGTAGTGACACCGCGGCGCCGGGAGAAGGTGCCTACTGCATCCGCCAGTCCGGACAGTCCGCGAGAAGGATTGCATCCATGATCCTTCTACCGCTTCAGCTAGCGATCAAGGCCTTGCCATGTCAAATTTGACATTTTACTATTAATGCGCCATTGTAACATTTTATTTGTATTTATGAATAATTGTCCAAACATTAATTAATTAGGCTCAAAATGTTCGTCTCGCAAGGTATAACAAAACCGTATCATTAGTTTTAGATTTCATCTACATTTAATATTTCATGCATGTACCGATATTTTGATATGATGTAACTCTTTTTGCATAGTTGAATTTGGGGCCAAATTTGAGGAACTAAACATGGTTGTGTTTAGATCCGTGAAAATGGGGTGAAAAGGATCACATCGGACACTGTAATACACTGTAGCTCTTTTCGTTTGTGGTAATTGTTGTCCTACCATAACCTAACTAGGCTCAAAAAATTCGTCTCGTCATGTACATCAAAACTACGAAATTAATTTTTTTTATTTACCTACATTTAATGCTATATGCATGCGTCATTTGCTATATTTACTGTACAATTAGTTTTTGATTTTATCTATATTTAGCACTCAATGTGTGTGCCGACGTTTTGATGCGATGAGAATTTTTTTTGCATAGTAGAATTTAGAGGTGGAATTTTAAATCTAAACAAGGCCTTGCTTCGCACCTCTCTCTTAGACAAAACCAAAATTGTTATTCGTTGTTAATTTATTTTTTATAAAATATTTGATCATTCCTGCGCATTCGTTGTTAACTTCTTTTATAAAATATTTGACCATTGTTAATTTTTTTAAAATATTTGAATTAAATAAAAAGATCAAGCAAATTAAATAATTTATTTTGTTTGGACTTACTTTATTATCAAATATACTCTAAGCATCACTTATTATTTTGTATATCTAGACTTAATTTATAAATAAAATAAATCATTCAATATTGTGTGAGAAAATCAATGACGGATAATAATTGGAAATGAAGATAATATATTGCAACTAGCCCTGTTTGCTCTCATCGATCGACGCGGGAGGATTACTCTGTAGCTGCACCTACCTTCTACAAGCTGCAGCAGCTCCGTGGTGTTTGCGTGTGTGGATTTGGATCGGCCTAGAGAAAACGACGCCTCGATTGGTCCTCTCGATCGAAAAAGGAAATATATATATTGCGACTAGAGCCAAGTCATCACGCCGGACCTCGAGCTACAGAGTCTAGTGACCGCATACGGATCGAGGACGCAGATGATGCAGACTATGCAGTACGCCGGCGGCACAGCAAGCTTGCAATCGCCGCCGGTGCCGGGGCGGAGCATCCAGCTCCATCACTCCGGCGAGAAGCTTTACCGCGAGTCGATCCGGAGAGCCTCCGTCCCCGGCGGCCAGTGCAGGTCGGCGCTGCGGTTCTTCCCCGCCAGCAGCGACACCGCGGCGGGAGAAGGTGACTACTGCTGGTCTAGCGCTAGCTCTGCATCCGCCAGCCCGGCCTTGGAATACGCCTCATCGGACCGTTGCTCGCTCGCGTCCTTGTCCTTCTCCTCCGACGGCGGCGACCTGTTCTTCTCCGGCGGCCGCCAAGCAGATGGAGTCGAGGAGCTCCGCGACGTCGCGCTGCGGATGGTCCGTGACGGCTACATGAAGACCCTCATCCGAGCGTTCGGCGCCGCCGCCGCCGCCGTCTCGTCCTCGTCGCACTGCAGAGCCCCCGGCCCCGGCTCCGACGAGCTCCTTCTCTGGAGCTGGTTCTCCGAGCTGGACGTGGAGTGGGTTCTTCATACCAGGGAACAGCGTCTGGACCTGGAGGACGGATGCGCTTCCCTGCTCGATTTCATGGAGAAGTGGATCAAAGCTCTCAAGACCATGGTGGAGGTGCTCTGCATCACGCATCTGGAGCTCCGCGCCAAGAGGCCGGCCGTCACCGGCGTCAGGAAGGCCATCGGGTACTTCCTGCTGCTGGCCACCGGGAAAACGACGGCGCGCGAGCAGGCGGCGGCGGCGGCGGCGGCCCAATTCGTGCGTTTTGCCGAGACGAGCGTCCTCCGGATGCTTGACTTCGTCGACGCCGTGGCCGACGCCGCTCTCAACGACGACGACGACGGCCAGGCCGCGGAGACGACGCTCCCGGGGATGTTGCAGGTGTACACCTGCGTCGTGGATGACTCGCCCACCGTCCTGGCCCTGTTCGAAGAAGCGTCCAGCACCTCCTGCTCCTCCTCCATGTTCGACGCCATGAACAAAGCCTTCCTTCGCAAGAGGAGCAAGCTGAGCGACGCCATTTGGAGCATGATGGAGAAAGTCAGGGCGTCGTTCTTGAGGGACGACTTCTGGCGGGTCTCGCCGGAGCCGGATCAGGCCGGGGGCGTCCACAATACCACCAGGCTGATGATGAACTACGTCATGCTGCTCTGGCGAAACGAAGGCGCGCTCCATTTCGTCCTCAAGGACCAACAAGATCGCTTCAGAATGTTCTTGCCGAAACCTGATGGTTACTGCTCGAGCTCGGTTGCCGAACTTATCAAGAATATGATCGCCTCCTTGGAGAAGCAGCTAGAGAAGACGTCCAATTTCATCTCTGACCCTGGATTGCGGCACATATTCCTGATGAACAACTGCAGCTACGTTTCAGAGAGGGTTTCATCCTTGCTCCTGATGCCGTTCCAAGATAACAGGATCGACGACAGGACCGGTGAATCCAGGGAAAGACTTGGTCCAATGGAGGATTGTGTTAACCAGCCTGATCGGAGTATTCGTGCAAAGATTGAAATGGATTCGAATCTGGATGGCCTTGTCAAGATCCAGAGCATGATGGAGGTCGTAATTACTAAATTAACTATGTATATACCATATACCACCCAAGAGTGGTATTGGGTACTGTAAAAGAGCTCATGATGGAAGCTTACCTCGACGCCTCTTGGGAGCCAGTGATGTCTTGCTTGTACCACGACATCCCTCGCGGCTTCCTGAAATGCGGCGGGGCTCTGGATAAATTCGAATCAGAGTTCCAGAGAACTTGCGCCATGCAAAGGATGTGGAAGGTTCCGAACCCTGAGCTCAAGAAGAGATTGCGAAAAGCCGTCAATGAGAAAGTCATTTCAGGTTACAACCAGTACTTAACTGAGCGGAGGGCGAGAGGCAAGAGCAACAGAACCCCGAGGAGCACTCCCCTTGAACTGGAGGAGCTAATAGAAGAGCTGTTCGAAGGATGAATCTTGATGTTGGTGAGGAAAGCATCGTTTTACTTGGTATGTACACTTGTACTTGTACATTTAGTGAACAAAAGGAATCAGGGACACAGTATACATTAGATAATAGACAACGTCCCTACATGCAAAAAGGTCATGTGCATTTAATAAATTATTGGTTAGGCTACTCTCAATACACAGTTTTACTACACGGTTACCTACCAGAAAAACTAGATACCTATAAAACTCTTCCTTCTCTTTTTTTATGTCACATCAACATATTTAATGTCATAAGATTGATCTTATTGCTAATTACGTATTCACTACCATTGATTAAACAATTCAGTCAGAAAGCGCGCCCAACAGGAGGTACTCGGCCTATGGACTGAGACGGGTGTGTTAAGCTAGGTTGTGTTTTGTGAGTAGTCCATATAAGAAGCCGCAAGTTTATGTGTTTGTAAATTAACAACTTTCTAATTGATATAATGATAATAAGCAGCTCTTCTGTCTATTCAAAACAGTCAGTGATCATAACATGTTTGTCCCTTTGCTCTCTTCGATTTGAACCTATGTGACCATGAACAAAAGTACTCCATCTATAGAACTACGAGTGTTTTAATGGGTTATCCGAATGTTTTAATGGGTTATCCGAATATCCGTTTGATCCATCTTGACATAACCCATGGCTAGATGAGCCCACAAATGTCGAGGACTTGGCCCTCCGTGTTATCAATGAGTTGGTCCCTAGAGTGTTTTGTATGGAATCTTAAGGTGGAACCTTGGGCAGGGCAGAACAACTACGAGTTCCAAATTTGCTTAAAAAAGAACTACGAGTTCCAAATCTCGTGGAAGTCATAAGATCTTGAAGGTCTTCAGGTACCCAAGAAATATTGATGAATCAAATGCCAGTTCATAAATCAACATTCATCAGCCGTCAAGCAAACTTTGACGAGCTTTACGAAAAACGTCAGTACCATATTGCCATTTTCATACTAGTACGGCTTGTCACATGGGCCGTGGCCCTCTTTCTCTTCGGACCTTTCCCAATCCCACGAGGCCGCAAAAGAAAAAGGAAAAAGAAAAAAAAAAGGAGACGCCGCACCACAGGGCCCACGGCTCGGCTCGACCAACTCCGGCTACCAAACGGCCGTGGCCACCCAGCCGCTGCCCTTCCCCCCATTCCCGAGCTCCGATCCGACCCACGCCGCCGTCTCGGCGCCCGCGCCGGCACCGCGCGCAGGGGAGGCCCGCCCGGCCGTCCCGCCCGGCCCACCGCGATGCCGAGCTCCCCGAAGGTCTTCTTCGCCTCCTCGGCCTCCTCCTCCTCGCGCCGCGCGGGGGCGCTGCGCCGGCTGCTCACCTCGCCGGCCTTCTCCGCGGCCTGCCTCCTCTTCGGCCTCGCCGGATTCCTCGCCGCCGCTATCACGCTCTCCCTGTAGTTTAGAGTGTGAACAGTGGTCGTTTCTTACTACGAAGTACTAATCTGCTGCTATTAGTAACGTGGTGAGATTTGTTGCAAACCTGTACTGATTTCTTATAAGAGTTGATTTGGTAGTCTCCAGTTATTTATTTCTCTTGTCTAGATGTAAATGTGATCCACTACTCAAATGCTCTGCTGTTGCCAATTATTCTCCAATCATCCAAAAGCCAAATGCTGATATATATCTATATCTGAACACCTGATAAATTATTTGTCTTTATGGAGATCACTGTATGGTAGTACAATCGTCTATATGCTCTACAACTGCATTCCTGAAATATCTTCTTGTTGTTTCATGTTCTAGATCTTCTTCATTGGTGTTCTCTGTTTTCTGATGGGATGCGATGATACTGCAAAATATGTATTGTTTTAGTGGTACTTCAAAATAGTGGCGATATAGGTATTAGGCACCACTCTCCCGGGATGGGATGATACTGCAAGTCTGCAAAATATGTATTGTTTTAGTGGCACTTCCAAATAGTGGCGATGGCACCACTCTCCCACCCTTTGCTTAATTGCTACTCCCTTCATTCTGAAAAACCCGTTTAGGACAAGGTTTGGGTCAAACATTGGGAATATAAATCACCAATAACTTTTAAATTGTTGAGTTTACAAATGTGAAAACTATATGAATAGATTTATCTTGAAAAATACTTTCATAAAAGTATACATATATCACTCTTTGATAAATATTTTTTTTATAATAATAAGAGGTCAAAGTTGTGTTTTGGAGACCGTGTCGCTGTCCTAAACGTCAAGTTTTTCAGAATGGAGGGAGTACTATCTCATCTACACTGTTAGGAATTAGGTGCTGCCTCCCTGGTCCCTGCTCCTAGTGCTTAGTACTTTTTAGGAATTTGTACTATGATGTTCTTCTACATTAACTGGTTCACCCTTTTTAGTTGTTGTACCTTTTATCACTGCCATTGGCGGTTCATTAGTTTGAATCTTGAGAAATTATAATGTCCGATCTGGCGATCTTTTCAATGCAAGTTGTGGGAAATTTCTGTAACAAATGTTGGCTTCCTGTGTTTTTTATAAAATCAACCACCACACTAGCTGTAAGATATACAAGCAATGGGTTTTTTTTCTCTAATTTCACTTTGCTGTCCAAATTATTGCAACGTTGCTTGGCAATTATCACTGTTCTTGTTTTTTAACCATTGTTTTCCCTTTGGCAATGATGCTGGCTATCCCTTACAATGGCTGCCTTTTTTGTTCTCTGCATTGCAGATTGGAGGAAGCTACTGGTCTAGCATTTCGGTTCGTGATTGGGAAAAGCAACTCAAAGAACAAGATGGCTGCTCTTAACAGAGAAGTTGAAGAATATGATGATTTTGTGCTTTTAGATCTTGAGGAGGAGTACAGCAGGCTTCCATACAAAACGTAAGGAATAGAGCTACTTTACATATAATGATGCTGTCTCTATTCAGGATGCTGATTTCGTCTTATGTTTTAGGTTAGCTTTCTTTAAGGCTGCCTATGCATTGTATGATTCTGATTTTTATGTTAAAGCTGATGATGACATTTACTTGAGGCCAGGTGAGTAACAATATCCCAATATCTCCTTTTAGTGACTGCCTAATATTCATACTTCCTTTTGAAATGTTGTGCTTACAACGGTTATTTCGCTGTGTGCAGATAGACTTTCCTTGCTTTTGGCTAAAGAGCGGTCACATCCACAAACATATATTGGATGCATGAAGAAGGGGCCTGTTTTTACTAATCCTAAGCTGAAATGGTTAGTTTTATCATTTAATGTTATTTGATACAACAAGCTCCTCTTTTCAGAGTGTTTTTTATTGGAAAATTGAAATGGTTGTGCACTTGAGAAAAGTAAATGCCTACATTATTATGCTAACTATGTCGAAAGTAGCCATGAAGTGATAATTGATCTGCATGTGTAAATTTTCATTTCTTTCTACTACCTAAGGGATGCTAATTACTCTGTCGACATGTGAAAATATTCATGTTATTTCTTGTGTCCATCCATCTATCTTTACTTCAAAAGGTTCTATAATTCAAGAGAGTAGATTTCTCTGTCTAAAATTGTGTATTGGGAGTGTAGTATATGTCAGTATGCACCGGCAAGATTGAAACCAATATTTTCCATCTTGTTAGTCTCGGAACGAAACTGTCCTAATAGAAGTGGTTTTAAGCAAGACTAGCTTGCTAGCCTATCTAAGGAATAAGACTACATGGGCCAGATGGCCAGATGGGTGAACGATCAAAATTTAGTCTGACTGAAGCTAGACAAAATGGCCAACCATTGCTGGAACAAGCATATATGTTTCAGTAAATTGTGCTATGAGTACCTGAACTTAGTGTTTTTAATTAGGATAGTTTGCTTGCGAGTTGCAACTTGGTATGGGACTATGGGCATGTCTGTGAACTTTCATAGTTGCATTTCTGGATCAAATCTTTCAATTTTATTCATTAGGTTTCTGGATATCCAATCTTGCAGCTTGAAGTTAAATGTTTTTCTCCATTACTAACCGTTATATCTGGTTCAAGAGGAAAGGAGCCATGAGTCTGGTAGTTGTACCCAGCCTGGAAGTTGATTTATTAAAGAGTTTCGTTAGTGCCGAAAGAAGATTTGGACTAAGGACTTAGTTAATTGGGAATGCTTGATTAAGTTAGAAAAGCACAGTCCTAGGGGTTTAAGTGTCCTAATTAAACTAGGAGGGGCTGGTGTGCCTACAAATCCTTTATATCTCGCGCTGTAACAATCAGAAACTAGCCAAGAGACAAACTTCATCTTCCTCAATTGCTTTTCCCAACTGTCTAGTTCTCTCTTAATCCCTGCTGCCATTCCCCTTTTGGCAACCATGTTATCTATGTTCCATTCACAGCCAAGGCTTCTGGCAAGGCCCCATAGTGCCCACAAGGCCACAACATTAGCTCCCTTTCAAAAAAAAAAAGTGTTAGTGCTTGCAGGTAATGTAGTATCTGCATGACTGCATGCATGTTATGGTAATGTAGTTGAAAAGTACAAGAACTAATTGGCTAAACCATTCACTTATTACCTAGATGAATTAGAACAAACATAGATACAACTTGCACATAAACCCCCCTTGAATGGCATCAATTTAGATGAATTGCTTGGTTTATCTGCAGGCTCAGGCTGGTAAGTGATGTTTGTTATCTGGGGAATACGCTATCGAATTTAGGGCCCTTGAGTGGAATTTGCCCAATGTGTTATTTCTTGTTTGGACTTGCCAATGCTTTGAAACTATTAAGTGTGATGTTTATCAATTACTCCCTCCGTTCCAAATTGCAATTCGTTTTGGCTTTTCTAGATACATAAATTATGCTATGTACCTAGATATAGTGTGTACCTAGATGCATGGCAAAAGCTATGAATCTAGAAAAGCCAGAACAATTAGTAATTTGGAATGGAGGCAGTAGACAATAACTAATTATGCTGGTTGGTTCTGTTCTCTCGAGAGATGCAGGTATGAGCCTCAATCCTTCTTACTCGGATCGGAATACTTCCTTCATGCATATGGGCCAATTTATGCTTTGTCAGCTGATGTGGTGGCTAGCTTAGTTGCCTTGAGAAACAACAGGTGAGTTGCAGCCAATATTCTGCCCATCTTATCATGAAACAGAAACTAAAAGACCTTCTGTTCCAATTACTTTCTACTTACACATGTTCTTAATTGTACTTAGCAAATATGGCGGTTTGTCTTTTATTTTTCATCACTACCAAATTAGTCTTTGTAAAACATGCACTAGCTTCTGGGTAACTGTACTGGCTGGTATAACTGGGATACCTGTACTCACGACTGCCATAAAAAAGAGCTTTTCACCTGGCAAATATACTTGAAGCATCTTTGATTGTTTCGTGTCTGCTTGAAATTGGGAATCAAATCGTGGTGTGGAAACATTCCTCTTGCAGGATTGAATTTTGAGATATTGTGATCCCCTGATGCTGAAAGATTACAGCACAACATTCTGTTATTTCAAGTTTATGCAACTAATTTTTACTGAAACTTTGACCTTCTAACCATGGATACGGCACGGGGACATGTGTTTCTTTTACCTATGAAACAGTGCTGTAGCATTACGTTAGATTTTCTGTTTCCTATTTTTGGTCGAGATGAATTGTGGGAACGAGCAAGAATTGTTGATTGCTAATACTGTATTGAAGTCACGAACTCTGTAGAAGTTCTACAGGAAAGCATGCAAACTGACATCTTTAGCTTAAGAAACACCAGAAGATGTTGTGAGACTCAGTTTGTCACGTAGTAGCCTTATTGCATCACTGTTGAACCTCTGATTTGAGTCATTTTATCTGCTGCTTACAAGATTCTTTGCATATGTTTTGTCCAGTTTCCGTATGTTCAGCAATGAGGATGTTACAATTGGATCGTGGATGCTTGCTATGAACGTCAACCATGAGAACACGCATGCACTTTGTGAACCAGACTGCACAGAGTCCTCAATTGCTGTCTGGGATATTCCAAAATGCTCAGGTTATTTCCTTTTCTTATTTCTAGGCTCGCATTAGTGTAATTAGCAAATGTATGGATTTCTATGACATTTATACATTTCCTTGGCCCCTGCAAGCACTTGGCTAACATCTTGCACTATACTTGTCAACTGTACATATGAAGACCAAAAATAGTAAAGCATTAGCATTAGTAAACAATTTTTTAAGGACTATTAGTAAACAAACCTGTAAATAGGTTCTACATTTACTAGTGTTTAGTTCATAATAGTATTCATAAATAAATTTGAGGGATGTTTTTATGAGACTAGAAACTTATAAATGTTGGTCTTCATACCCTGTTTAAACTTTTATCCTTTCAAAATGTGTATATCTTAATCATTACAGACCGCTAACATCCAAATCTGTGACCCAGGGCTATGCCACCCAGAGGTAAAAATGCTAGAGCTTCATCAAAGAAAAGAATGCACGGGTGGTCCAACTGAGCCAGCTGAGGTGTCCGAGGGCTCCGAGTCTGATGACCGATGATTTCTTCATTGGAACGAGAACTACGGATCTAGTAGTTGACCTCTGCCCTCACTCAATAGATGCTGTTTGGAGTATTCATTGGATTCGAGGTACAATCATTACGGGAGCACTGTTCAAGAAACCTATACTGGCGGCGTCATAACCTAGCACTGTAGCAAAGGCATTCTCATTCAGCATTCTTGTCATAGCAGCCTTTATTGCATTTTTTTTTACGATGGAACCACGATGGTCGTTTGGAGTGTTCATCTGTCCAGTAGCAGAAAGGAATTTTGTTGTATAGAAATTAGAAAGGAAACCGGGAAAGAATGCATTGGCAGTTGATAGACCACACACACCTTCTGATGCTGTGACACTGAAAACTAGCGGTTTACGCATGATATTTGCTGATGACGTGACTTCATTTTGCCAAATGCTGATGTGATCCCTATTCTTGCAAGGCGATCCCATTCACACCTGTGACAGCCTTTCCTTTTATAGGGCGAGAATAATCTAATTTTCAGCGGTTGGTTTGAGATATTTGATCAATTGAGCCCCAAGTTATGGCGAGTAATAATGTGGAGCGTTTATCTCCAGCTGTGTGGCATCGCCGTCAGAGATTGGGATAACAACATTAAATTCGAAGCCAAACTGATTGGTCGCTCTAGCTGTTGCTGATCTAAAGCCCAGCAGTCCATAATCATTCGGACCACATGCACCAGCAACTTGCATGAAATTTCTCAGATGCATTTAATTTGATTTTGAACCCGCTGGCAGCTCAGATTCATCAGTAAAACGGATTGAATCGCTGTGTGTGCACCGGAAGGCTTGGGTTGCGAGCGATGGGGGCAGTGACAGTAGCTGCATTCCAGCAGCATCCAAGAACGAAAATGAAGCCAACACCTGATCTGCAGAGTTTTCTTTACCTGAACCCGGTCATGATACGGTTCGTTGGAGCCTTGTGCAGAGACAGACCCCTGTCCCAGTGATTCGGCCCCTCACGGGGGCCTCTGACGAATGAGTGACATGATCGTCGGCGACAGGGGTTCCCGTCAGGACGCGGTTGCCGCGGAAGCTTTTTCTCAAAAGCCCCCGACCGCATGCAAATGCATGACCCCCTCACAGACACAGGCAACGCCAAGCTGCCGCCGCGTTCCGGCAGAAAGCCAGGTCCCTTTTCCACACACGCACAACCCATGATGAAAAAAACCTATACCATTTCGATTGATTTGTGATTGGAAACCAGCAATATGGATATTACAACAAGGACGAGCCACGATTATTCCACATGGAGCCGTTGCCGAGACGCCTTTTCTTTTTCTTTTTCTGGGTCCGGCAACGCGAACACAGATCGATATATAATATATATAATAAAAAATATGGACGGATATTTAATCGGTTGATTGGCCGATTGGCCGGCCTCGCTTGCTTAGCTGTGGAGGATGGCCGGGTTGCAGTAGGGCCCGTTGAGCCACCCGTCGGTGATCTGCTTGTAGGCGGCCTCGGTGAGGTGGATGCCGTCCCAGCTGAGGTGCGCCGCCGGGTTGGAGCACGCCGACGCCCCCGACATGCCGCACCGCGCGCTGTTCTGGTAGTTGAACTTGCCGCCGCCCGACCCGCAGCACGTCTGGAACGCCGTGCTGAAGCCTGCACCACCATCCAGAATTGTTGTTAGTTAGGCCAGACATCACATCACAGAAGCAAAGAGTTGTTACTTGTTAGGCCACAGATCACACGGGCAAATGCACGCCGGCCGCGGCGCGGGAGCGCAACGTGTGCCAATGTGCCATGGCCCCGGGGCCCGGCCGGTGGGCGTTCAATTCGCATGTGTGTTGGTTGGGGGAACAAACGTGGCCGGTCTCGGGTAGGGAATATGCTCTGCACAGCCGGACACAGGGATACAGTCACAGGCAGCCTCGACGCAGAGACGTTGTGGGCGGCACCGAACCAGGCTATCCGCCATCATCGTCCCATAATTGGGCAGTGCCGAGATCCGGCACCTAAACAAATGCGCGTCAGGATCAGGATTCAGGCCGCCGTCGTCACGAGCACGGACCCAAACCCAAGTCGTTTTTCCATTCGCCGCCCGGCCGGCGCACGACACCCTCCCGCGGCGTGCGCACGCACGAGTAAATCCGCAGCAGCAACGGGCATGTCTCTCCCTCCCGTCGCTGCAGGCCTCTGCGCCATGTCGTGCACATGGCTTGGACCCCTGCCTGACTGACTGCTGCCGCCGGTGCACGGGTTCTCAAAACAACACGGGATTCCTATCCGGACGGACGCCAAGCGCGTAGCGTAGGTGCCTGACTGCCAGGACGCCGCATTGAAGAGTCTTGGCAGCTGACCGTGCCGCGACGGGGCCGCCGGAAAAGCCAAGAGGCGCGCGCTGCCCGAAGGCTGCCGGAAGGAAGCCGCCAAGCCGCGGCTCTCGTCACGGACGCTGGTGCGTGACAACTCGCCCTCGCACCCTGCGTCCCCGTCCTACCCTGACTCCCCTACTGTGCCTGCCTGCGTTCCCGTCAGCAATCAATCCAATCCAATCCAATCCCCTGCTCCACCCGACCACCGACCACATGCCCGGTCGCTGCCGGCGTCGGAGACGACGCAACGCCTACGGAGAAGAAGGAGATAGAGCAGCGAACGCACGTACCGTAGCTGCCGGGGCTCTTGACCATGTCGTAGACGCCGGAGAAGAAGTCGGCGTACATGATCCTGACGTTGGAGTACTTCCCCTGCAGGCTCGAGATCTGCTGCTTGAGCTGGTTATTATGGTTGGTCGACAGGTCATTGAACTTCTTCAAGCACCCGAGGCTATCGTAATCCGCGCTGTTGGAGGTGCCGTAGATGGTGAGGTAGATGGGGAAGCAGCCGATGGGGAGCACCCCGGGCACGACGATGTCCTTGGCCCCCATGGCGATGAGCTTCTCGACGCCGCTGGCGATGGTGCTGACGATCTGCGGCGTGTACGTGCTGGCCTGGTCCGTGTTGTAGTTGCCGAAGAGCATGGCGTTGTAGTCGTTGCCGCCGAACTCGCCGAAGACGAAGAGGGAGTTGGCCAGGTAGCTCTTGCAGTCGCCGCCGCCGCAGATGGAGGAGGTGATCTGCTGGAACCACTGGAGCTGGAAGCTGATGGGCCCGTTGTTCCAGATCTTGTCGGAGAGGCCGAGCGACCGGAAGAAGGGCGCGTCCATGGCCGTCGCGCCGGTTATCGCCATGTTGGCGCCTTTCTTGAAGTCCGCCGAAGTCGACTTGGACGGCGGCAGGAACGGCAGCCCGAACTTGCTGCCTGCAATGGAGAGAAAGAAGCCGACGATGTCAGAACAGAGAGAGAGAGTGAGTGAGTGGAAGTGTGGCGGCGGCGGGCGTACTGAGGAAGTCGACGACGACGCGGCCGTCGCAGCAGCGGCAGGTGGGGGTGCCGAAGTAGGTCTCGCCGTAGGGCGGCTGCGTGAAGGTGATCTGCGACGGCTTGCCGTTGGTGCAGAGGTTGCCGGTGTCGGTGATGGAGTCGCCGAAGTTGAAGATGGCATTGTACTTCTGCGCCGCCGCCGCCCACGACGCGCACAGCAGCGCCACCACCGCCCCAGCCGCCGCCATCCTCCTCCTCATCTTTCTCAGCTCCGGCGGCAGCAGAGCTTCGCTTCGGAGCAGAGTGTTGCCGAGCAGGAAGCTTCAACGAAACGACTTGCCCCCTGGCCACCTTTTTATAGCCTCGGGCCGCCCTCGTGAACGATGAGCCCGCCTGGAGCACATACATAACAGACAGGTGTTGCGCAACGCATCACGCATGTGTCGTCTCCACCTTTAGGCAAGGCCGAGCCCGGTGGTTAACCAAACAGGCCGCGCCCGTTACGTTCCGGCGGGCGGTTACTTAGCCCGGGCAACGGCTCGGTGTCCGGCAGGAGGGGCGGCTCGGCATGTGATTTTTGGGGGAGCTTTTCTTTTCTTGTGATTTTTCGGATTAAACGATGTCCTGTAGCAACATTATCCTTGAATCTAGGGGTATATTATCATTTTGATGTGTTATATCTCATTTTGCATAGGATACTATTATTTTAATTGCTATAGTGTCCCTCAGCAAATAACCACAGTTGAAGAGTGTCCATAAGCAAAGACAAATATAAGTAGTGTCCTCTAGCTAAAACCAACATTGAAGGATGTCCAGGAGCAAAATTACCCTTTTTATAGCCTCGTCGGCCTCGTGAGCGGCGAGCCTTTCGCCTCGGCTCGCCAAAACTTTCAACTTTCGCGTCCCGCCTGGAGCACATAACATACAGGTGTATCGCAGCGCATCGCGCATGTGTCGTCTCCACCTTTAGAGCCGGCGCGCCGGCGGTGTTCGGCGGCCGCTGTCCCGTCCGGATCCGGGTCCCGCGCCCGCGCCGTCGCCCGATAGGCGTTGGCCCAGATCACGCCCCAACGGGCAAATCACGTCCCGATCGCGTGATCCGGACCGTCCGCTCGCAAACGGGCCGCGCCCGTTACGTTCCGGCGGCGGTTACTTAGCCCGGGCAACGGCATGCACGGCGTCCGGCAGGAGGAGCGGAGCGGGGGATGAGCTCATCTCGTGCGCTGTGGTGGTCGCCTCCTTTTGTCCCTGGCTTTGGCTTTGCGATTCACAATCACCGGCGGGCGACTTGGCATGTGATTTTTGGGGAGCTTTTCTTCCTTTCGGGTGGGCAGACAGAAATCGAAACGGATCAATGATGGGTTGATGGGGGCGGGTGCCGGGGCGAGGGCCAATCAGAGTTGGGTCTCGACCGGATGATTGCGAGAGGCCGGCGTTTTCCAGCCAGCTAATCGGCGATTAGCCCGCCAGAGCCGGGTGGCCGCGGCGAGTCCCGTGCCGGGCAAGGTTTGCTCGCATTCCTTTTCTGAAAACTTGGGGATTTGGGTTGTTGGTTGGAAGGTTACTTTCAGTTTCAGTTTTACCGGGGAGGAAACAAGGGCTTTTCAGGCTTGATCAGGGAAGACTACTGAAGGACGGTAGCAGACGTGAAGGACCGGCACTCGATCATCTCTGATACATCTCTCGATCTCCCGTTCACCTTTGTCCTTTGTGTGATGCAGTTTCTTTCCTTCTTTGCATCTGTAAAGGGCGCCTATACGCGTGTCGTGGCATGGAAAATGCTGGCGAACGAAGCTTGCGTGTGGTCATGGCGGATGTGTGTGTGACCGAGGTAAGCGAGGCTGACCTGACCAACCTGCTTGCCGTCGCTGCTGCCCTTTATCCCTTTGGTGATGATGCATGCATGATTTGTTCTGTTCTGAAGACGGGGAGGGTGATACGGTGTCCAGCTCGATCGCTCTCTCCTGCTCTGGAGAGCACTGGTGGTAGGCACCATCATACCAACAGTGTAGTAGTACGTAGGCCTATCTACAAAAGCTCTTCGTTTCTACCTTTCTTTATCTAATTCCTTTCGTTGGCGTGTAATGCCTTTTTCTAATGCCTATCCAGAGTTCCAGACCAATGGTCAATCAACGGAATTGGAGGCGAAACTTGCAAAAAAAAAAGATCGAAGGTGCAGACGATCATCGAGCAATTGGCGCGTGTGTGTACACGTCGTCGATCGTTCCAAGAGGAAATGCCAGATATATATACATATATGAATTGGAAGTGTGCTACAGCGCTGTGATGTTGCTCACTCCACTGCAGCTAGCATTTAATTCCCGATCAAAATGGCCGCTACTCGCCCTGTTCGTTTGGATTGTTTCCAGCGAGTCAACCGTGTTTTTCTCTCAGCGAAAACCAGCGCCAGCCACTAGCCACCAACCAGCCAGCAGTGTTTTTCTCTCAGCAAAACCCAGTGAGTGCCAACACAACGTCTTCACTCCCTTAAACAATCATGAGGCCGGGAGTGTGAGGCAGCCAGCTGCTAGGGCCCTTGGATCACCAAGAACACCACCACCACCATTAACCCAAATTAACCTCTAGTCTCGATGTGATCGATCTTGTCTCTGCTTTGAAGAATCTCATAAACAGCAACTCAGCAAGTGTGCACTAGGATATGCATCGTGCTCCAGGCACTTTGGTGCAGAGAGGCAGATGCTGGTGAGAAAGTGATGGAGCAAGGCCCAGTTCAGGCCACTTGATGCCATAGCGCGCAGGGACCATCAGCAGGTAGCAGCGGCCGCATCAGGATTTTGGGCCTATATATATACCTGTGTGCAGCACGGTGTCAGCAGTGATACTATTAAAAGCCGTTAGGCAGGGTTAAGTTGCTGCCGTCTCATCAGTGTGTCGACTCGACTAAACAAAGTCGAGTCCCCTCTGTCGTTTCGGCGACACCACTACCACCAGCAAACCCACAATCGTAACGGACGGAATACCACTATATATTTTTTTTCCTTCAAGAGCAACTATTCTGCTACGTACTCCTACTACGTCTAGGATGCACAGTGCACACAGCACACACATGCATACACCAGTAATCGAACAGTGCGTATTTTAGCAGCATCTTTGTTATTGTAGTATATCCTTGGCCGATGCGATCGTTGCGCATCATCAGTCAACGTGAAACAATAATAAGACTATGACAAGTGCTTGATGCATGCAGCAGCGATGCTACTGATGCACGAGAACGGCGAGCCTATAGACCTACTACTGTAGTAGCCTCCGCGCGGCCTGGGTTCAATCATTGCACTGTGATCCACTAATCCTAACAAAGGCACCATCATCACCATCGTCGCTTGCTGCAGTACGTCCTAGTAGAGATCGAGATGCCGTGAATTGAAAAGACACTCCACTCTCTTGCCGATGCCGAGTTGTTGGCGCGTCGTCGGCCGGGACGAACAAAAGGCCGCAAAGCTTGAGAGCCCTCCCGCTCCCGGCTGGTTGGTTAATTAACCGGCTGATCGAGATCGACGACGACGACCAGCACCCAGCAAGTCTTCACGGGTCGCAAGCCATCTTAGCTGTGAGAGACGGCGACACGCACCCAAAATCCCAAACATATATTAGCCTCTTCCATAGCTCCATTCGCGTGGCGGCCGCGCCTTGCACATCGATCCCGCCTGGCCGTATATATTCCCGTTCCTGTCAGGCAGGCCGCCGGCATCACGGCAGCTCGATCTCCATCCTCGTCTGTATGTAGGCAGGTAACATTCGGCAGCATCAGCATCATCACTCCCTCCGGCGACCGACGAACACGCCGCCGGCAGCAGCCCAGTGGCGCGGCGCTGGCATCTAGCTACGGCAGCTGCGTGCGTGCTCTCACGGCACTCTGCACCCACCAGTTGGGTTCGGCCAGGCGTTGCTTTCGAACGCGACACCACCACGGCCGCACCACCCAACCGCAGCCAGTGTACGTCCTGGGCGGGCCCCTACAGGGAACCAACGAACGAACCGGCCGGGCAAAGGCTGCTGCTTGCGACGGAGACTGGCAGGCACGCACTCGATCGGACGGGAATGATTGGGGGGTGACTGGTGAGCAGCAGCGAGCTGAGCGAGCTCGATCGAGGCATGGGACGACGCTAGCTACGACGATCCAGGGCTGGGGCTCGGCTACGGCTACCCTCCTCGAGACGTTGCGTTGTCTGATCGATCAGGGCTCGATCTGGGGGTTAGTTGTTGCATTGCCTGCTTGTTACATATATGTTGGGCGCATGTCGCTGTTGGCATCGTTAAAAAAATGGTTGCGAGCTAGCTGCAATCGACGACGATCCAGTGGTTGGGATTCGGCCGTGCTGTCAAGTCATGTGTGCGTACGTTTTCGTTCCATGCATGGACGACGCGCACGATGGGAAATTAATGGCCCTTTTGTTACAGCTCTTGGAGCAGCTCCACCAACAGCTCCACGTGAAGCCCTATCAAACGGGTGTACTCCACCAACAGCTCCACCAACTCCACCCATGTAGCTGTTTTCATTTTTGTACTAGGGACCCGGAGCTGGAAAAACCAAGCTCCACCCAGCTCCACCATAAATAAGCTAGGAAACTATGGGCATATTAGGCAATTGAACTTTCTCCTCTATTCAAAAAATATAAGTGGAGCTGTTTTACCAAACATCTTTCTAAAATAGCTCCAGCTCCACCAGAGAAGCTGCTCCACCAATCAAGCAACAACGGAGCTGTTTTTGGTGGAGCTAGAGCCCTACCAAAGGGGGCCTAATATAAACACGCGAGATGCCCCGCCATCGAGGTCCATATGTATCGATCTCCTTGAATTGCTTGCTGTCTCGCATGCAACAACTTGCCCGGCCGGCCTCTCGATCTCGAATTCTCGACCACCGCTAGCTGCTCTACCTGCTACACACACACACACTCACTCTCTCTGTCTGTCTCTGACTTTTTTTTTTTTGAGGGCATCTGACCCTTTCTTTTTAGATAACGGAAATACTCCGTATATATACAATCTGTCTCTGACCTGTAGCACGCCAATGCTGAAGAAGTGAAGCTTTCTTCCTTGGCCGATCTCGTCTTCGCACGCGCGCAAGGTGTGGAAGCCCAGATGCTGCTACATGCGTTCCTTATTCATCTCATCATCATCATCGTCATCATCTCATTTTCGCCCGTGGATGATATGCTTTGAAACGAGAGGGCCCGGCCGGGGACATAAAGGAGGGCGGCTCTGATAGTCTACTGATCGATTTCTGCTGAATGATATGATGGAGCAAGATTATTATTGTGATGGATATGCATGGCGCGCTGGTCTTGCCATCGTCCAACAACTCTCAACGAACGGTCAACACGTACACTTCCGAGTTTATGGACCATGGCGATGGCGTATTTGCAACAACTCTGCAAGTGTCTCGCCATCGGCCGGCCCAGCAGTTCACTCTCATAGATGGGTACAAAAGAGGGACGAGAGCAAAAGCAAAGGTGGCTCGAGTTAACTTATTGAATATTGATGCATCGATCATCGCCCACTTGCGTCGCATAAATTCTGAACTTATCATGATCTTGACGGTCAATCTCCGATCCAGTTCACTAGTATATCAAATTCTCATCGGGAGGGCTCGATCTGTTTAATTTGGCCGCGCCTGCATATAGCTAGGCATGGCCTCTCAGTTCAGCAAGTGGTGTTTTAGAATGTTCCAAGCAACAAAGCGGTTGACTCTTCGTTGATTTGTACCGCAGCTTCCCTTGTTACTAGACTATTTCGGGGGATAACAATTTACGTACTACTCTCTGTTGAAAGCAAAAAATGTGGAAACTTATTGATGCATCGTCATCGCCCACTTGCATCCCATAAATTCTGAACTTGTCATGATCTTGACGGTTCTGGCGGTGTCCACATTCGATCTCCGATCCAGTTCACTTGTATCTCAATTTCTCATCGGGAGGGCTTTGTTTAATTAATTTGGCCGCGCGTGCGTATATGCATGGCCTCTGTCAGTTCAGCAAGTGGTGTTTTAGAATGTTCCTATAAAGCTACAAAGGGGTCATGGTTTCTGAATTCAAACTGAGAGCAAGTTTCCCTTATGTCAGCCGTTTGTATTATCACAACCGTACAGAGGAAAAGTTATTTGAATAGCTTTTCTGAAAATGTAAGATATATTTTTTTTTGGAAAAAGGATATTTAAACAGCATTTTGGGAAAATTATGTATGAAAACTTACTTTTTATGCATGTGTGTGGGGATGACGCCATGCGTGTAGGAAATTAATAAATCTTGTAAAATTAAAGGCACAAGCTAGCTTATTGCTATTGCCGGGATAGAGTTAGTGTACATACGCCAGTGGTAAAAAAGCCCTGCTGGATCCATTCCTGCTGCGTAGACTTAACATCCTTACATCCATGACAATTTTGAATGGAAATTGGAAACATTTTCATGTGTGAGCGCTTCGGCACACTGTCATGGAAAAATAAACTAGTTTTTATGTTTCATTGCATCAGCAAATCGATCTTATGGTATACTAGCTTTAAAGTAGTGAAGTTGCTTTTTCTAGAGTTGAGAGTAGACTTATGCACGAACACACTCTTGATTAAAAGGCACAGTAGGGTGGAGCATACACAAGAAACGAAAGGATCCGTTTCATTTAGGTGTCACCTCACCTAGTCCCATCCGGACACCTACCAGGGGCATGTTGGATCAACCTGCTGGATATAGTGCTATGAACCTTTCTATCGCAAGTTCTCCGGGCCCCTTTGCCATGGTAATAACTAATAATTCGTCCTTGACAAACAATTCTGGTGGTTGGGGAAACCGGACAAAGGCGGTGTGATTATCCCAATTATTCTCTGATTACTAGCTTTCAGCCCATCGTTGTCGCTGTGTTACACTCAACAATCGTAAATGATGACGAGAACTCGAAGGCTATATATTATCATCGATGATTTTCGCGAGTAGATGTAGAGTTGAGTTCCACTATATTATATGCGTAATTATTTCGGAGGATAGTGTGCGTTTGGTATATCCATTTGTTTTTTTTTCCTGCGAAACGTGGTTTGGTATGTCCATTTTGGCCAACATAAACCAATAAATTAAGCCCCTCGCTTCCTTCGTGTTAAGTTGCCTTGCTAATTAATTAAGCAGTTGCCCTAAAAAAATTAATTAAGCAGTTAAATAGCACATATATACGTAGGCTGGTAAATTAGTAGAACTTTCCTTTGCCCTTGATGCCGCTAGCTGTGTCTCATTCGAACTTAGAGATATGGGTAGCCGCCAGTCCGGCACTAGGACAAATTCGGCCCACGAAACCAATCTTGGCCCGCCACTCATCCGTGTGGACTTAGGTCTAGTGTATTTTTTTAAGGTCTAATTCATATACTAGTGGCCTAGTGGGGTGTGTGGAATGGATGAGTGTATGAAATGCATGAGAACTTCATTAACTTGTAAGGTGTTACGTATATGAAAGTGTATTTCTAGATTATAAATTTTTAAATTGTTCGCTGCAACAATACACATGTGCCACGACCATCGCGCCGGAAAACGAGCATGTGGGCACGGGAGAGAAGAATCGACCAGCACGTGATTTTTTTCCTCTACTCGTGAGCATAGATGATTGTATTACCCGCACCCTACTTAACAAAATGCATCAGACGAAATCACGCAATAATATATCTGGCTTTCGAATATATTAAAAGCTAACTGTCTAACGTTGGGATGAAGCTAAAACAAATAGGGCCAGTGTTTATAAGCAAAACTACCGGATGAAGTTAAAATATCGAAGGGGGTCGGTAGGACCAAAATACCGGCTTTCGGCCAAAATTTCGGCCGGTATTTATGATTTTTGGATGAAATTTAACTGAAATTTAGACCTATTTGTCAGTACCGGCCGAAAAATAACCAGTACTACCGGTATGGATACAATACCAGCCCATACCAGTAGGTCTGAAATTCACCATTTGGGTCAAAATTCTGAACACTGTTTATAAGGCCGTTCTCAATACAAGATTTTATTGCATGATTTCCAAAAGTGCCATGTCATCTTATAATTTGACCAGACGAATGAAACTAGGGCTCAATAGAAACTTTCATTTCATAGTTTCGTATGCTAGTATATCATTTAAATATTTTATTTAAGTGACCAACAAGAGTTGATGAATTTGTATGATCAATGAACTCAACACCCTGTCAATAGAGTTTCATCTTGGTTTCAGTGTTCTTGGTTAATGTCGTATAATAAGTTTCATCCCCGTAAAACCTAACTCTTCTCTCTCACAATATAAATTTCATGCCACACCATTTTTACCTATGTGGTATGTCATTTATTGAGAATGAAACTCACGTGAATATGTGTGTGTATGTGAGAAATCTGTTTACATTAGCGCCTGCGAATGCAGTTTCAGCATATGGTGCATGTGTACTTTCCATTTGTTTATTTTCATATCAAATTCATGTTCGAATTGAAAAGTCACAAAAAAATAGAGCATGGTTGAGGCAAAAATCAGCAAATTGCTCCTCGACCGAATCCCTATGCACAACTGGAAGAAATGAAATACTGGCCGGTCGCATTGACTTCTTCGTTCTTATACAGAGAACAACGAGACTTCAGAATGATTTCAAGGAAGAATCATACATAGTTACACGTCCAAATTAATAAAAAGGAATCAAGTTACACACAACATGTATGTCTTGCAGCTGCAAACATTCAAATGCCGATCGACCACGCGGCAAAAAACGGTTTGCTTCTCTGTATATGTAGCAACTGATTCTTTTTTTCAATAAATAAAGAGACTGAAAATAGCACAAGAACATCTGAGTATCCGATCGATGGCGCACCGTGCAATGGTTGCATACATATGCATGCATGCGAAATCACTCATGCACCGCTCCACCACCACCGTCTCATGTCCTCCTCCGACGGGAGCATCGTCGTCGTCGTCATCGGCATCCGCCCCGGCCACGTTGTCCTCGAACACAGGCTCGCCGGCGGCGGAACTGACACCAGAAGCAGAAGCGCCCCCGCCGCTCGATCCGGCGGCGGCGGCGGCGCTCCAGGTCGCGCCGTCGTCCGCCACCACCGCGGCGCGCGCGGCCGCGGAGTCCTTGCCGGTGAGCCTCTGCACGACGTCCTTGAAGTTGGCCTGGTCCGTGCTCACCTCCCTCGTGACGATGTGCTTCACCTTCACCTGCTGCTGCTGCAGCTGCGGCGGCGACCGCCCGCCGGCCCTGGCGGTGCCTTCCGCCGGAGGAGCCGGCGGCGGCCTCGACGATCCACCGCCGCCGCCGCCTTTCGGTCGGCCAGCTTCTTCCATACGGATGGAGCTCGAGAGCAGCTTATTAATTACGAGGCTAGCTCCAGCACTCCAGCTCTTCGCAACAGCAGAAGCTTCTTTGATCTCGCTCAGCTCCGGTTGCAGACTTGCAGTGATGAGGAACTGATCGATGGAGGATCGAGTACGATTTATAGGGCTACAAATAAGTAGCTACATACGGTGATCATAATTTGACCAGCACCAGCACCACTGGCCTGCGTGGAGTTGTCTTTTGAGCGAGGCTGACCCGGGCAGGGGAAAGGTCGCAGCGTGCGATGGAATCGGAGAACCGGGCAAAAATCGCCGTTGAATGGAGACGGGGCATGGGACTGGTCGATCGTCGCCTGTCAGAGGACTAGTCATCGCCTGCTGGTGTTCTAGTTCCAGAATCTCAGAAGCAGCTAGTACTACATTATATTATATTATACATCATATCACTGGTAGCAGCTAGCACGCGGATCAGATGCAGTGCTACAGTACTATACATACAGCGCGCCCTTGACTTGTGATCGAGCTACGTAATAGATATGCAGGTGCGTGGTGTCGGTCTCATTCGTTGTTTGTCATGTCAGCATAGTCATCGTTGCCTTTTCCAGACAGCAGCAAAGATGTGGCACACGGGGACTGGATCTCGTGTTGGCCGGCCCAAGAATAGAAGCTGCACGGAAGCAGATACGCAGCAGGCGACGCAGGTCGCAGCCGGTTTCCTCGGGATCGACACGCCCGTACGGCACACGGCCGCGTGGTGTGGAATATGATTGCTGCGGCGATCCGGCGGATCCCGGCCGGTGACGGCAACGGTGGAGAAGGATGAGCGGGGAAGTAACCCTAATCCCATGATGTTGAGATGGTTGGTTCGTTGTCTGCTCGGCATGCGAGTTCTTCTTTCAGGTTCAACGTCACCGGATCTCATTTCCGATCCTCATCATCTGGACCAGGACCTGCTCCTCTGTCTCCGCCGGCCTCATTCCAGCCGTAACGTGAATGATGACGCTTAGGCAAGTCTCAGGTTCGCACGTGAGTTTTATATACGGGCGAAACTCCTCTCACGTGCTATAATATAAAATTCTCGTTTCTCTTCTTTACTATATCAGTAATTTTAAAGTTATAAAATTTTCTATAAAACTTCACTGAGACTGTTTATAGGTTGAGAAAACTAAAAGAAAGAAAGAAAACCACGCGAGTGCCGGCCAGGTCCCCGTCTGGTCAGGTCTCGCCTCCGCGGCCCATCCCGTTTAGTTTTACCCGGGCCGTGGAGAGTACGGTCGGTCAGCTAACCAAGATCACAACTGATATATGTCGGAGAACTATCTGATCTCTCATTAGTGAGTCCGATTGATTTCTTTTCCTCAAATTTGGGATGCTTGCAAATTATTTTTGTCATCGGTGCAGAATTTCTCGTGACGTTGCCAAATGAGTTTATGGTAAGGGTATGTGGCATGGCAACGAACTTTTAGTGAGTTAGCTTTCACTCGGCCAAAAAGCTTCATCCTATTATGATCATGGCCAAGAAGCTTCATGTATGTCCTTACTTCTCTGAATACGGATGATATTTTTTTAGCTTGCATATCTTTATGCTCATGCATTCCGAAACTTTAGTGATAGAATATGCATGCCACTGTTGCTCGTCGTGATCCTATTCAGTAAGTTCCTTGATATATATAATTCTATTTTTAAGGTCACAGTGGCAACTCCTCTTTGATACAATACTAATTTTTCACATGGATGCATCTTGATTGCAGTAACATTTTATGACTGGTGATTGAGTTTATAGTCAATTTTGGATATTTAGTTATGATATTAATCCATTTGACATTTGCTTGTTAGCTTGCTAAAAAATTGTTTGTTTAAGCTTTCCACATTTGATACAAGAGGAATTGAGGCACGATCACAACCTAAATTAAGCTTGACTTGTGGATAAGCACACCTGCACAAGTTCGGTGGTACCCTGGCATGATAAATCAGCTTGAGCATGCTGCTAAGAGGAATAAAGTGTCGTTGTGGAGTTCTGCTGCCAATGCCTGTCGGACCTTAGTACCGGCAATCCACCTGGGGGTACCCGAGTGGTTGATTTGTAAACGGGGCGATTGATGAGCTAGCAGCTTGATGGTACACAGGAGGCACTGATTTAGACATGTTCGGGCTACCTGGAGGTATAATACCCTACGTCCTGTGTCGGTGGTGTAGTTTATATTGCTGGTACTCGGCCGAGCTTCAGGAAGCTTAGACGAGCGTATGAGTTACAATGCGGGGTGCAATGGTTGTGTCCCTCATGGGGGTGCCCTAGACTGCCTTTTATAGGGTGACGGGTTAGGGTTTACAAGTCGGTTTCCATCTAAACCTACTCGACATCGACAAAGAAGGACTCTAGTCCAAGTCGGTTATAGAGGAATATCCCTGGATATCCGGGTGAACCGCTCAGCTCGCCGGGTCTTCATCAAACTTGTCCGTCAAGTCGGGGAGCCCGTGTGGGCCGCCTAGGGGTCGGCCCACAAGCCTGTCAGACATGGGCCCTAGCCGCCATGGTCTGGTCTGACAGTGGGCCCAGGGGTACCCATATCCCACAAGCCCCTGAGCAACGTGAAGGCGTGTGTTGAACTTCTTGATGAAGGAACGAAGCTAATGTAGTCGGCTGAAGGTGCTTCAACTTGTAGTCGGCACAAGGGTGGGCGGTGCTCAAAAAAGGGAGAACACCCAACATGACGCCGAGTTCTTCAAGGTAGTCGGTCGGTCCTCATGAGGGCCAAGTACATGGCGACGATTAGGAGCACTGTATACAGTAGCCCCCAAGCGTTGGCCTGGTTAGTATAAGCGAGCTAAAGCTCATAAAAATAGTCGAACAACATGTTGCCCAAGAATTGGTGAAGGCTTGCTACCACCAAGGATAGGTTTTCGATTTAAGGGGCTTGCTTAGTCAATCATGTTGGCTGGGGCGATGGTAGGTGAGAGCATGCTTTCATCAAAGAAAGGGCTAAAGTTATCAGCGCCCGTGAGTAAACAGTGTGTTGATAACAATGCGGAAAAAACGGCACTGAGCATGCTCAGTCAAAAGCAGTAAAGGCCAGCAGCGCGGGGATAAAGTCGATACGCATGCATATTTGTGCCCGGCTGTTGATTGGTCACGGGCTAACAGTACCCAGCCATCGGTACCTATATATAGACGCATCTGTGTGGTGTACCAGCGCAGTAGTTTGAGAAGGCTAGCCACCATGTGGAGCCTAAAAATCCACCCTCCTGAGGTATTCGAGAGTGAGAGTAAGGTGATCCAGGGTGCATGCCTTGGTGCGTGTCATTGATGTCAGAAGAAGGCTAGCGAAAGGTGGTACAGATGCTGTGGGAAAGGAGCTTGACATCGCGCTCCTCATTGGCAAGATGGAGATCCATCTCGCAGTGAAGCTGAGCGAGGAGGTCGAGAATCGGATGGACTTCCTCCGGGCTCCCATCAAGGACATTCCGTAGGGTCCAGTCTCAGCGCCATTGGTGGTGTTTAGTCCCTGCCCTCTTCCGGCAATGCAGCCACGAGGTTTTTCAGTTGGTGGGATGCCACAAGAAAACCGGAGAGAGAGTTGTGGAGTCTGCTTCCGGTGATTGTGTGTTGACCATCTAACTGAAGTGGTCTAAGAGCCGCCTAATAAGCGGTTCAAGTCTTTGTATCTCTGAACGATCAATAGCCGAGTGTACTTTATCTTTTCAAGTTCGTAGTTCGCGAAGTATGTAATATGAACATGTTCATTTGTTTCGGTGGTGAACGGTCCCCGATCCCTGTGAAAGGTCAGCATGGTCTTATGGACACACCAAACTCTACCTGGCACGCCAACTGTCGGACCTTAGGACCGGCAATCCACCTGGGGGTACCCGAGTGGTTGATTTGTAGGTGGGGCGATTGATGAGCTAGCAGCTTGATGGTACATAGGAGGCGCTGATTTAGACAGGTTCGGGCTACCTGGAGGTATAATACCCTGTGTCCTGTATTGGTGGTGTAGTTTATATTGCTGGTACTCGACCGAGCTTCAGGAAGCTTAGACGAACGTATGGGTTACAATGCGGGGTTCAATGTCGTGTCCCTCATGGGGGTGCCCTAGGCCGCCTTTTATAGGGTGACGGGCTAGGGTTTATAAGTAGGTTTCCATCTAAACCTACTTGACATCGACAAGGACTCTAGTCCAAGTCGGTTACAGAGAAATATCCCTGGATATCCGGGTGAACCGCTCGCCGGGTCTTCATCAAACTTGTCCGCCAAGTCGGGGAGTCCGTGTGGGCCGCCTAGGGGTCGGCCCACAAGTATGTCAGACGTGGGCTCTGGCCGCCGTGGTCTGATCTGACAGTGGGCCCAGGGGTACCCATATCCCACAATGCCAAGAGCTGATAATTCAAGTTCACTGCCAATGTCTCACATATGGAGGTATTGAAAATAATTCTAATCAAAGTTTAAATTGAAGGTATTACCTTTTATATGATATATACAATAATTGGTTAATTAACATGAAATTTTTTACACATAGCAACGTACAAGTATTTAACTATTATATATAAGGAGTGGCTCTTGGGGCCGCCATCTCTGGGGCTCTCTTTATGGTAGTGGCTCCCATTTGTTTGTGTGAGAGTTTTTCTAGGGTTTGAGAGAGGGAGAGGATCTTTGAGTGATCTTATTTCCATCTTAACTTTGTTTGTTGTTAGGAGTGGCATGTAACCGAACATAATGTGGTGATTCAAAGATTAATTTCACGCTCAAGTTTGCCTCCTTGTCAAGTTCTGGAATTTATTTTTTTCGGGTTTTTCGGAGCTATTTTTGAGAATTTTCGTTCTTTGTGATTTGGTGCGAAATTCGTGAAATTTATTAGGGGTTTTTGTTGATGGGATCATTGTGAGCAACTTTGATGTGATCCCCATGAATCTCTCATGAATTTGACTTGAATTTCAAGATTCCCCAAAACTGTTCTCCATAGCTTGTTTTTCGGTTTGTTCGAAAATCGTCGTGTATTCTATTAGATCTTGGGGTTGTGAAGCTTTAGCTAAAGTTTTATGCAAAATCAGAGATTTTAGAGATGACTTTTGATTTGTAGTGGAGGTGGTGTTCTTGGGCGCATATGGGTATCACCCGCGTGATGGCCGAGACACCTGTCGCTTAAAGAATGGACGTGCTTCATGTTTTCTATTGGGCTGATGGTGGGCCGATCATGTTTTGACGTGTACACACCTGATGAGTGGAGCAATAGAAAAAGCTGCACACGTGACGTGTTAGGTCACTTACATGCGATTAGAAAAAAAACATTGCTCTTAAATCAAGCATCGAAATTAAATTATGATCGCATCATAATGCTTATTGCGATAAAATCTTTAAAACAATATCGTCTCACTTGACTATATTTAGATACCTTTTTTTACGAATATTTTTTTATCAAACGAAAACAAATGAAAACCAATGAGTCCACATTGCGACCAAATTGTTGCAGATGGAGAATAGAAGAATCCACATCACGGAGAACAAATGAGTCTACGGTGCGAACAAATTACTACACATGGAGAACAAATCAGTCTGCATTGCGAACAAATTACTACACATGGAGAACATGTAGGTCAATATTGCGAATAAATTACTGCACATGAAGAACATGTAAGTCCACATTGCGAACAAATTACTGCACATGGAGAACAAATGAGTCCACGTTGCGAACAAATTACTGCGCATGGAGAACAAATGAGTCCACGTTGCGAACAAATTGCTCCACATAGAGAACAGAAGAATCAACATTGCGAATAAATTACTGCATATAGAGAACAAATGAGTCCACGTTGCGAATAAATTATTGCACATGATAAAATAAAAATAGATAAAAAACAAAAAATAAAATAATATAGTGAATGAAAAAGTGTACCTATATATAGACGCATCAAAAGAAATAGAATATAAAAAAAATGAAAATTAGAAATAAATAAAAAAGAAATCAAAGAGAAAGAAAATAAAAAAACGAAAATAAGGTACAAGCACGCATGCAATGGTCAAAAAAGATTAGCGTGCGGACCGTTGTGCAAGCAGCACGTGAGCAGACCATCAGCATGCATGCGATGGAAGGAAAGTTTTATTGAACTCGTATATGTTGTTGGGCTGTAAACATAAAACGGCCCGTGAGCAGACTATCAGCATGCGATGGAGGGAAAGTTTTATTGGACTGGTATCTGTTGTTCGGCTGTAATTATGGAACGACCCAAAACAAAATTATCCCGCGGGCGAAAGCGCAAACGCGTGGGCGACAGTTGCGTTAAAATCGCGCGGGTGATGTAGCAAATGGGTTGAAAATCAAACTATACCCACACCAACCCATTCTTATGAGAGAAATTATATGAATCCACTCCATCTCAAACCACCACCACAACACACCAATCCAACCCAAACATTTGAACTCATAATGTAATAACTATTAGCCAAACCATGGTTACAACCCAATAAAAATCTATTTTTTTTAAAAAAAATTATAGTATAGATCTTGTCACACTGTTCTGTACAGAGTAACTGCCAGGCATACTGAGTATCTCTCATTAGTGAGTCCGATTGATTTCTTTTCCTCAAATTTGGGATGCTTGCAAATTATTTTTGTCATCGGTGCAGAATTTCTCGTGACGTTGCCAAATGAGTTTATGGTAAGGGTATGTGGCATGGCAACGAACTTTTAGTGAGTTAGCTTTCACTCGGCCAAAAAGCTTCATCCTATTATGATCATGGCCAAGAAGCTTCATGTATGTCCTTACTTCTCTGAATACGGATGATATTTTTTTAGCTTGCATATCTTTATGCTCATGCATTCCGAAACTTTAGTGATAGAATATGCATGCCACTGTTGCTCGTCGTGATCCTATTCAGTAAGTTCCTTGATATATATAATTCTATTTTTAAGGTCACAGTGGCAACTCCTCTTTGATACAATACTAATTTTTCACATGGATGCATCTTGATTGCAGTAACATTTTATGACTGGTGATTGAGTTTATAGTCAATTTTGGATATTTAGTTATGATATTAATCCATTTGACATTTGCTTGTTAGCTTGCTAAAAAATTGTTTGTTTAAGCTTTCCACATTTGATACAAGAGGAATTGAGGCACGATCACAACCTAAATTAAGCTTGACTTGTGGATAAGCACACCTGCACAAGTTCGGTGGTACCCTGGCATGATAAATCAGCTTGAGCATGCTGCTAAGAGGAATAAAGTGTCGTTGTGGAGTTCTGCTGCCAATGCCTGT
>OAMR01000022.1:1482455-1512466 GCA_900205405.1 Echinochloa crus-galli | reverse complement strand
ATATAGTGAATGAAAAAGTAAATAAGAAAATGAAATAATAAAAAGAAATAGAATATAAAAAAAATGAAAATTAGAAATAAATAAAAAAGAAATCAAAGAGAAAGAAAATAAAAAAACGAAAATAAGGTACAAGCACGCATGCAATGGTCAAAAAAGATTAGCGTGCGGACCGTTGTGCAAGCAGCACGTGAGCAGACCATCAGCATGCATGCGATGGAAGGAAAGTTTTATTGAACTCGTATATGTTGTTGGGCTGTAAACATAAAACGGCCCGTGAGCAGACTATCAGCATGCGATGGAGGGAAAGTTTTATTGGACTGGTATCTGTTGTTCGGCTGTAATTATGGAACGACCCAAAACAAAATTATCCCGCGGGCGAAAGCGCAAACGCGTGGGCGACAGTTGCGTTAAAATCGCGCGGGTGATGTAGCAAATGGGTTGAAAATCAAACTATACCCACACCAACCCATTCTTATGAGAGAAATTATATGAATCCACTCCATCTCAAACCACCACCACAACACACCAATCCAACCCAAACATTTGAACTCATAATGTAATAACTATTAGCCAAACCATGGTTACAACCCAATAAAAATCTATTTTTTTTAAAAAAAATTATAGTATAGATCTTGTCACACTGTTCTGTACAGAGTAACTGCCAGGCATACTGAGTCATCTCCAACAAATTTCAGTCAATTTCGATAAAATTTTACAGTGTGAACGTGAGGTTTTAATTTCAGGGTCCAGCTCTACACAAAGAACCTATTCCAACCCAATCTAATCCAACCCAATCCGTATTTACGTAGAACCTACTCCATCCCACCTCATTAACTAATATAACCCATTTCCGTTAAAAACTAATATAACCCATTTCAACCCACTCCAATACACTCCACATTAAAATCCAATCCATTACACCTATTTAAACTCACACCGTTTGCAGGGTGATTCCTCGAGTTCTTCCTGTTTTTCTGTTCTTGCGTGCAGGTCTCGAGCGGAGCGAGCGGGACGAGCCCAGCAGCCCGGCGGCAGAGCGAGCCAGCGCACGGCCTAGGCGGAGCAAGCGGCCCAGCAGGCCAGCGCCAGCAGCAAGGCGCGCGCAGCCTAGCAGGCCAGCGGAGAAGGCCCGCACAGCCCAGCTGCGCAGCGCGCGGCCCAGGTGGGCACCGAGCAGACCAGGAGGGGCACACGCACGAGGCCCAGGAGGGCTCAGCACAGCGCGGCCCAGGTGTGTGCAGCAGCCTACGGCCCAGAGCTGCAGCGCAGCAAGCAGCGGCATCGAGCATCAGACCCCAGCTTCTGCTCTTGGGTACATAGGTTCGTCAGTTCAGCTCGACCAAAAACTTGATGTGTATGCTCCGTTTCTCTCGCACGTAAGCAACTACAATAGCTAAGCTGATGAATTAATCTCGAGTGAAATGTCCCTTGGCTACAGTAAGCAATTGTTGTTTACTGAATTAATTATTGCTTACGCTTTGGTTATTTGCTTCTGTTAGCCTGTCCTCGTGCTAGTAGCAGGGTAGGTCGGCATCGGCAAGAGTACAAGTCCTCTGTTTATCTTTGTTTTCCTCTAGTCATTCGTCTATTTAGATGAACAGTGATCTAACCATTTTTGGATGATCATGCATTAATTCTGTCAGTAGCTTGTTAAGGTGAAAAATTATATAATTGATGTTGAGCACAATATTTCCGTAAGTTAATTAGAGTATTTGTTAACCGTTTTGATTCTGTGATACTTTGAGAAATTTCAAATCATTTCTCGGATCAACACATCACTAGTTGACGCGTGTGACTTTGACAATTACAAAAAAGATCACTTTGAGTTTTTTTTGACGAGAATTTTTGAAAGCTCCCACATCATTAGCCGCCATTTCATCACTATTTGTATACATATACGTCTCACGGCTGTGGACTTAGCATACATGCAAGTGCTACATACTTTGCATGGCAAAGATTACGTGTACATACGTGATATGGGCCTCTTCGTTTGGATGGTTGCTGGTGCTGGTTTTTGCTGAGAGAAAAATACTGTTGGTTGGTTGGTGACTGGTGGCTGGTGCTCATTTCTGCTGAGAGAAAAACATTGTTCACTGGCTGGTAACCATCCGAACGAACAGAGATACACCAAACGATATAGGTACATATAGGCTCCGTTTGTTTCCCACGCTCTAAACTTTAACGCCGTCACATTAGATGTAAATATATTAATTATGAGTATTAAATATAGATTAATTAAAAAACCCATTATGTAAACGAGAACTAATTTGCGAGACGAATCTATTAAGTCTAATTATATCATGATTAGACAATATAATGCTACAGTAAATATATAGTAATTATCAGTGGCGGAGGGCCCGGTAGGGCAAGGTATGGCCATAGCCATACCTCAAATTTTGCTAGGAGTATATATGCACAACTTTAGTCTTTGGTTGAATAATTTTGTGAAGTGCTAATCCTTTTATTCACTAATACAAGTGTTAGTTCTGCCATACCTTACTTTTGAATCGTCCTCCGCCACTGGTAATTATGTATTAACTATAGCTTAATTAAGCTTGTTAGATTCGTCTCGCGAAATAGACATGACTTATGTAATTAATTTATATTTAGTATGTTTAATTATCACTTATTTAAAGTGCTAAACTTTAACACCAGCATTTGCATCTGATGTTTGCTGCAGCCGTCCCCACGTGAAGTTTCATGCTTCAGAATATGCATGACAGCGTCCGTGCCATCATCATTTTCCTCCACAAGATTTTGCATGTTGCAAAGCAGAACGAGCATATACACCCTATACCTTCCAGGGCATTTCCCTTGAAAGACTGCTTGTTGCAGGCATTATCTCGTACCCAAAGTTGCTGAGGAAGATGTAAAGGCACTAGCTCGATCCTCGGTCAGATGCCAGGCAAACGCAATCCGATTCTCTCGTCTGGACGTCACTGTCAAATAATAATGTGCAATGTTTTGATCCATTCAGATCAGAGATCAGGCCATGCATCAAAATTCCTTTTCTTGATCCTCTTTGAAACTTTGGAATCTCTGGAGGAAAGCTACCGGCAACAAGAGGGAGGTCGTCCCAGTGGTTAATGGGCTAATGGCCGGGGATAAGGATGATGTGGTGCGAGCAATTTTTCCACGAATTGACTAGGGCTTCCATACTCGCTGATGTGGTGGCTCTGGTTACCCTACACATCATCAGGCACAGCAGAAGCTGTGCGCCGTCTAGGGCCTTGTTTAGTTCTGAAGTTTAGGTGTCCAAATTTAGAAAATTTGTAATCATCGTGATACTATAGCATTTCGTTTGTATTTATGAATAATTATCTAAATATTGATTAATTAGACTCAAAATATTCGTCTCGCAAAGTACAATAAATCTCTACAATTAGTTTTAAATTTTATCTATATTTAATACTCAATGTATGTTCCGATATTTTATGTGATGAAAATCTTTTTTTACTACGTAGTGAAATTTTAGAGTAAAATTTGGGAGCTAAATAAGGCCTTATGCTGCCGCTGGCATCAGGTTGTATCCAGCGTTTGTGCTGATCTGACCGGCAGGCCGGTTCTTTTGGGTGACAAGAACGATTGGTACGTATCTTCGCTCGCCAGGTAGCCATGCATGCTGACCCAGCCCGGTGGACGCCGGCCCAGGGCTCGATACAAATGCGACACGTAGAGGCTCATCTCGTCGACAGCATGCAGACCAGCTGGCCGGCCGGTCGGAGAAGGAGAACTCCAAAACGCCATGCGTGTTGTCATTAGAAAGGCAGCGCGAAAAGGATTATACCTTTTGTTCCTGGAAAATCCACACACGTATGCTCTGTGTGTGAGCAAAGAAATTACAATGAATGGCCACATGCATATGCTGTCTTTTTTCTCCTAACGAAAACAAAATAAAAATGAGATAGATAAGCGGTATTTAGTGCTTAATTTTTTTCTTATATAGAGATTGACAACGCGTAAACTTTGGAGGGAAGGGATGCTATTTTTTTTAAAAAAAATATTGCACGGCCGGGCATGCAGGATATCAAGCTTCTTGTTATTATGTTACTAAAAAGTGGCACTTTGAGTTATGATCGGCTTGGATGCTCGTTTCCTCTACTAATTAAATGTTAAAATTTTGGGCACACACTAGTTGAAGGTCTGCTTCAACATTTTAAAATGTTTGATTTGTTAATTTGTCAATGATGTGTGTGCTTTGTTTCTCCTCTTTCAGAAAAGTATAGTTAAAATCAGTTTAGCGCAATTCAACCAAGAAATGGAAGTGATATTTCAATTAAAATACGTATTCATTCCTCTACTGAATTGTCACACATATATCCATGTATCGAATATCTTTGATTTTATATGTTTATTCTTTGAGGTTGTATAGATTTGGGACACAGCTCATTTTATTTTAAACTTCTCTAGTTTTTTAGTAGCACTGAAACAAATAACACAAGTCAGCTTCTTGGGCGATAACCTTTTATTCTGATTCTTTACTGAATGTTTGGTTGCGGACGTGTGTAATGTCGACGTTTCATTGCATGATATATTGAAAAGAGAAGGCTAGGTGCGTGGTAGAAAAAAAGATGGTGAAAGGTAAATGTCAAAAATTTATTCCCTTGAACCTTTAGCCTCTCTAGCCACTTAGCCAGTAGATGCATCATGCATGGATAAAAGAAACATGTCAACACAAGAAAAATTAAAGGACTTTACTTTGAACTTGTGCTGTAGCAGCAAGATATATAGATGATGCCTTTCTTTTCAAGTCGGCTTAATGTATATATGCAGATGATTAGATGCTCCGATCCATTCTGGAACAGATAGGACACCGTACCCCAACGCGGTTACACATCGAAAACTTTAGAAATAATGAGTTGGGTTTAACCTTCTATACAAGTCACTCGTTTTTAATTTGTCCCCTGTATTATACCAACATGATAATTGATATGGTGTCACAAAAAAAGAATGTGGGGCGTATGTCCCACTTTAGCAGTACCTTGGCGATAACTGCGATCGAGGGATATGATCGATCTCAATGCAAAGTCAGATCAACGGCTTTGCATCTAGCTACTGGCGACCTCATACACTTGAAGGCAAAAGGCACATGACCATGCGGCACAGCAGGAAAGTAATGCGATCAAGGAGGTAGCATATGTATTTACATGGCTGTTTTGTACTGTGATCTTAGGATTCTGTTCGTGTTAGCATCTGCATATACGTTACGCACAGTAAAAAAAGGTTGCTCCAAAGAACATAAGATTATTTAAGCTCCCCTGGACAATTAAACTCTTCCCTTTTTCCTAAGTTCCGGCCTCGATCGCCAAGGGGTCTATCTGTATTGTATCCAGATTTTCTGGTAGCACTACGCTTTATTATATCTTTTCTCAAAATTTCACCAAAGTATAAATAAAAGAAAACAAATACAAAAGGTACATACGGATCGAGGTTAAATTGAGAGAGGGAAAGCATCCCCTCGGTTTAAACTGCTTTCTGATTAACTCGGGAATTTCGTATCGCCATATACTCGAGGGATAACGATCGGAAGCCTTTTAACCAATTTCTTTTTTTTTTTGAGAAAACCTTTTAACCAATTTCGGGCGTGCGTCCTTGGTACGCTACTAGGCTTTACCCTATATGGCAAGTGATCTGACGCTGCGTCCTCTTCATCCTTTCCGACCACACACAATGGAAGCCAACCTTGCCAGCTAGCAAATAATGTTCCGCTCGTCCTCTGATGGCTTTTGCCTGCTCTGATGGCTATTCACGAATTCAGACCTTGTTTGCCTTTGGCATCGTCACCAAGGCATCATGCACATAAACGGAAGCTTTATGCCACGTGTCGAAAGCAGGGCCTGCGATGAACAATATCGAGCTTGTACACCGGCTGCAAAAGAGACACTACGTACTATATCCTGCCTGAGCAAATCAGGCTAAGCATAGAAGTTAACAATGGGAAAACATACGCTGATAGCATAACCACCATTACCGCGTAATTGGCAGACATTCCCCCGACCGCCGTGCCATGGATTATTGTATTGTTGGCCGGATCAATCGACCCCAAGACTACGCAACTTAACGTAATCGATTGAGAAAGAAGATGGAGCGGGCTACACATCATCATCATCATCATCAGCGCAGCAGCAGCTTAATTAAGAGATAATGGATTGATAGATATGCTTGCAGATGGAATAGCAACACGTACGCTGACGATCGATAGGAGAAGAGAGAGATCGCCATTGCTTTGGCGAGCGGCGGGTCCACAAGAAGATGGAAAAGGATGGGAGATTCTACAGTTCAGATCAGCAGAGACGATCGATCCTGACGAAAGCCGTATGCCATCATGCACACATGATCACAGAGAGAGCACAGTAATAAGCTCATGGATCAAGAAGCATGACGACGCTCTCCTATTCCTATATAAAGTGGCCATAAGCTAGCTGTGGAACACAAGAAGCATGCAAACCAACACCAGGCCACAGCAGCTAGCTAGCTAGAATATATAATCGACCAGCTCGATCGTGCTAGCCAATATATCAAGTACCAACTAATTAACAAGCTGCAGATCGGGAGGCCGGGCTAGCTAGCTCTCCCTGCTCCGGCCTGCTCCTGGTCCCTGGTCCTGTTGTTCTTGATCTCGATTGAGATGGCAGGCAGGGACAGGGACCCGTTGGCTGTTGGTAGGGTTGTGGGCGACGTGCTGGACCCCTTCGTCCGGACCACCAACCTCATGGTCAGCTTCGGCGCCAGGACCGTGTCCAACGGCTGCGAGCTCAAGCCGTCCATGGTCGGGCACCAGCCCAGGGTCGAGGTCGGAGGACCCGACATGAGGACGTTCTACACCCTTGTACGTCGACTGTATCATCATGCATTTCGTTCCTTCTATGTCATGCATTTCCTTCAATTCTAATTTCCTGCTAGCTTCAACACGAACGAAAAGAAAATTAATCACAAAATAGCATGTAATTTTTTTTAATTGTCTTGATGTTCCTCATGCACCTGCCGTTCATATATATATATATAAACAAACGTGTGTGTACGTCTTCAGGTGATGATCGACCCGGATGCTCCAAGCCCAAGCGATCCCAACCTCAGGGAGTATTTGCACTGGTAAAAGTTAATTTTATTTCTCGATCGGACTGTCACACTCTGTAGTAGTAGTGTATATGATAACCATTATATTTACAACTAGCTAGCTTATTAGTGCAGTTCATGTATATCTTGTCATGCACCATGATAACAATATACGGATTGCCCTTGCAATCCTTTCGACAAAATAGTGTACGTGTTGACGACAGTATTCTACGGATTGATCTCGACTCTGTCTTGATGCTTGCAGGCTGGTCACTGATATTCCAGGAACTACCGGGGCAGCGTTTGGTGAGCCATCAGCTCCCTGTCTTAATCTGTCCCTACCTAGCTCATCGCTCTGTGTCCTCCAGACAAGAGCTTTTCACTACGGGGCATGTGTGCACAGGCATTACACTTGTCGACTACATGCATATAGAGATAAAATTACACACACACAAGACAAGTATTCATTCATTAAAAAACATTACACACATATTAAGGTATACATGTACACCTGTCATATACATGTATATATATATGATCGAGTATATATATGCATGGTATTGATAACAATTATATATATGGTAGTCTTATGGAAGCATGCATGTGATGGATAACTCTGATGAGAGCTAGCACACGCAGGGCAAGAGGTGATGTGCTACGAGAACCCTCGGCCGACCATGGGGATCCACCGCTTCGTGTTCGTGCTGTTCCAGCAGCTGGGGCGGCAGACGGTGTACGCCCCGGGATGGCGCCAGAACTTCAACACCAGGGACTTCGCTGAGCTCTACAACCTCGGATCGCCGGTCGCCGCCGTCTACTTCAACTGCCAGCGTGAGGCTGGCTCCGGCGGCAGGAGGATCTACCCCTAAACGCTACTGGATCATCCGAGCCGACGCCAAATTAAAGCACTCATCTAATTAAAATTAATTAAGATATATGATTCTGTGCGTGGCTCTCTAGCCATATGCACACGTACAGCATTTAACAATGTATTGTACGTAAGCAATTAATATAATGATCTAGCAGCAGCCAAGGGCGACGAAGTAGCAAATATACCGTGTGAACAATAAACGGCTAGTACGTATATATACGATGTACCACTAGGGCCGACCTACACACGTATATATATATACATATATATAGGTACATACCAATGCGTGTATATATGTTTATCATATGCATATATATGCATGGGAGGCAAACATGTAGATGGCAGAGATACTGCTATACAGTGCATCATGTTGTCATGCATGCATGCATGTACGTGCTACATACATATGTAATAAATCTTCAGTGTGATGTTTGATAATGCATATAATAATTATCGGGATTTTAATTTGTACCGGGAAATCAACAGTGCTTGGTAGCATGCATCTCGTGTCAGGGACTTGAGTCCCGTTCATCGGTCCTCGATGATGCAAGTGCACTTTGAACATCGTAATATGCCAGCACGGCTAGTTATTCTTGTAGAGTTTTCTAGCTAATATTCCCCTGAACAATCTATTATCCATAATCATTTTAGTTTTTCTATAGATACATAGTTTTGCTATACAGCTGAATATACACTATATATATATATATTTTTTTAACCGAACTACGACAGGCAAAATGCCGACCTGAACTTTGAATTAGGAATTCAAAGGCGTGTGGCATACAAGGATTTGTGAAAGGGAGCGAAAAAGGAGAGACAGGCTCTCAACTAGCCTATTACAGCACGAATTTGTTCACCCAAGGACGAAGAGAAAGTGCGTGCCCGCTGTCCTTTGGCCGATGGGACCAAAGATGAAGATCATTTGCAATCCCATGAACTATCAGCCGTTCATGAGTGTCTTTGTTGTCGAAGACTTTGGCATTTCTCGCTTTCCAAATATTCTAGTGAATAATTGACGAGATGATATAGTGGACTGTAACTTCTGTTCAATTCCGTGTAGCTGCGGGTGGTCCCATAGATCATGAAAATGCACTTGAGTCAGATCATGGCCTGGGCAAAGCAGTTGCCAAACTGACCGTGCCGTGGAGCAGTCCATGAAGAGGTGCTGTTGGTCTTCTAGGTTGTTACAGGTAGGCAGGCAGCAGAGTCTCAGATGTTTCGGTGGTGCAGTAGCGCTCTTGTTGGCAATCTATCCCGGTGGATGAGCCAGCAGAGAACTGCTTGGCTTGAGGGATGGCGTAGTTCTAAATCTGGCGTGCGTCTTGTGGTACCGATGGTGACAGGTTTCGGTAAAGCGCCGCAGTGGAGAAGGGAGCTAGGGAGGTTCTCATGCGCCATATGCATCAGGTTGAAGTGGCTGAAGATGGACGCCCTGGCCTGTTCGTTTGGCTGGTGGCTGGTGCTGCTTTTTGCTGAGAGAAAAACACTGCTGACTAGTGGCTGGTGCTGGTTTCTGCTGAGAGAAAAACACTAACTGGCTGGAAACAGGTGACAGGTGAAGATCCCATCCATTTTCCTTAAGTGCTAACTTTATTGATATATTCGGCCTGACGGAGAAAGAGAGAAGTGTGCCGGCATGAGCTCTGCAAGTGGCGCCGGCCCGATCCAGTGATCGTACCACAAGGATCACAGAAGTGTTTTGCCTGAACTTGGGCAGCAGGGACAAAAATACACTATATATATCTAAATACATAGTTTTTGCGATACACCTAAATCTACAGATCTAGATACATATATCATATATTATATATCCAAAAAAGCTAAAATGATTTGTAATTTTAAAAAGAGGATAGTTAATAAAATTATCATGTTGTTGAGACTTAGAGTGATTCCCCCAGTAGAGCGATTGAGAATGTTGGGACATCACTACTCTACAACTACGCTTTTCATAAAAAAAACTCTACAACTATACGCTGTAGAAGGATATACTCCCTCCGTTCCATGAATATTGCACTTCTACACATTTTTAGACAAATTAGTGGAAATGGCAAAATGACCATTATACTCTTAATAATTGAAGGATTACATTAATTTGAGCTTGTTAGCTTATCGGTTTTGGTGTCCAGTGCCTCGTTTTTAGGAGCAACACGCAGCGATGCATATAAAAAAGTGTTGATGTTAAAAATATTATTTGATCCCTTGTTTTTGGAGCATTGATGGTAATTTGGTTGTCTAAATGCTAGAAGCTAGAGCCTTCTTTTATGGGATTTTTTGAATCTCAGAAGTGCAGTTTTTATGGGACGGAGGGAGCATGAGACAACCGACCTTGGGGACAAATTGCATGCTTCACTAGTTGGTGCGCGTATCTTGAAAAGTCGCAAGATCAATAGACGAGGAATAATAATGTAAGGGGCACAAAAGTTTGTAAAGTTTAAGTGAGCACAAAGTCACGTGAGAATGGTGGGCGCACAGCAGCCTTTTGTACGTTTCCCTTTGATAAGTCGAAGATGCACCGGATGCTATTGCAAGAACATCTTTGTCCTGTTCGTTTGGCTGGTGGCTGGTGGCTGGCGCTGGTTTTTGCTGAGAGAAAAACACTGCTGGCTGGTTGGTGGCTGGTGGCTGGCGCTGGTTTTTGCTGAGAGAAAAACACTGTTGACTCGCTGGAAACAATCCAAACGAACACGGCGCTTCAGGAGCAGGCTTTGCCAATGGATGTGACCGAACAATATATTCGTCGGCATGCTTTAAGGATTCACACCTTTCTTCTACATGTATTACCTTTAATTTTATTGATTCAGCACAACTATGTCATGGCAGCGGGGAAAGCTATAATATTAATTGTGTATGGAGTATGTGATAGGTAATTTACTATCTTCTTCATTTTTGTAAGGATTGGATAATGGGTAATTTATCACCTACCCAATGTCAAATTCATACTCCTCTCCCCTCCGAAGGCAAGCACCTTTTAGTTTGTCACAAGTCAAACTATGTAAACTTGACCAAAATTACAGATAAAGAGAATTAAGTAATAAACTAGGAAAATATATTCTATACAATGGATATCTAGTGACGACGACGACTCGATATTATTTTTTGCTATAAACTTGATTAAGCCACCCGCCCACACGTACGCCGCCGACTGAAGCGCAGCAAGCAGCTTGTGTTTTTGGCTATAACTTACCCGGCCGGTGTATTTGAACTATAGCCCTAAGCTAATTACCCGGTGTATTTGAAAAGAAAAGATCATCCATCCAACGCATCGATTCATCAGTTACGAAAGAGCAGTTCATATCGCCCCATTATTTGGCGTCAAAGATCAGAACTGAGAAGAAGGCCGCGGCCGGAGTACCTGGTAGCTCGATCTAGTGCGCCGATGCCGAGTCTGCCGTCGCCGGACGACCGGCCGGCCGGCCGGCGAACAGGTCATGCGGGCCGCATGGCCACAAGGACATCCATCTCGGTTTCGCGGCCGACTCGCCGGCTCCGGCAGCTGCCAGCGGTAGGCTGCCATGATCCCGCCGCGCACGTGCCGACTCGCCGCCGCCGGTAAGCCGGAGCCTGCGCCGGTGTAGTCGATTAGGAAACTGTCCGTGCACTAGCGTTTCTTGCGGCGGACAGATATGTGGACCGTATATGGGCCTGAGCTGACGGGCTGCAATTACCAAGAGAACAACAAACACAGCCCATCACAAGGGGATCAGTGCGTAGGGCCGGGAAACCTATATGACTTCCACAAGTTTTTTTTATCAAGTTAACTTCCACTGTTTAAGATTCGTGCAACGGTACGGGTGAGAGCAGACGACATCCGATGTCAGCGACGGACGGAAGAGAATTTAATTTGAGTTTCAATCTTAAATATGATTTTCTCCTAAATCGTTAATCATTTTTTGAATCCGTTTGAACTATAACGTTATTTACAATTAATACGACAGAATAAGATCCAATATGAGTATATTTTTATTTTATATATATATCTTTCAGAATCAACACTTTTAATATGCTATTTCAACATTTTGAATAACTATCTCAATATTTTAGACTTACTGCTTCAACATTTTCACACAAAATGTTGATCTAGTTATACAAATTGTTGAATTAAGTTTGAGAAAAATATTGAACCAGTATATAAAAATGTTAAATATATTAGTTTAACACTTTAAGCATGTTAGTTTAGCTTTTATATGAAAAATATTGAAATGGTATAATCGAGATGTTGAACTGTTATTTTTGAAATATCGAGTGCAACATCGTACCTCCTATGACCACATAATTTGTAGTGATAATTGAGTACGTTAAAAAAAGTTAAAGTGTGAGAGAAAAATCCGTTTAGAAAAATCAAAACGGGGGTAACGGCACAGTAACAAAAAAAAATCCCGCGCGCGCCTGTTGTTTGGGTTGTTCTCTCGTCGTTCCTCCCATGCTCGTGGGCTTTAGTTGGCTCTAAGCCAACTAGCTTAAAAAATGCATAGAAGCTAGATAGGTGTCCCGCGTAGGGCAGCCAGAAACATTCATGATGCATGCGCGTGCTTTACACGTGGCCGTATGCTCTCCGAGACTCTCCAAGCAGGAAGAGCAAAAGAAATTAGAATGAAGAAACTCTTTTGCCTACGAGGCACATGCCTCAAACTTGATGGCTATTAGTTTGTAATCTCCAAAACTTTATCTATGTGCGACTATATAAGTCATCATTTTGTATATCCTTCAAAACTTTTCTTTCTAGTATTGGAACATACTCGATGAAGCGATAAGTGAAAATTTTGAGCAGTAAATAAAGATACAATGTTTGAGGAAAGAAATGTTGAGAAAAATAATGTTACGATAGCGTAGAGAAAAATACATTCTAGCAATAAAAAAAATATGTGCGATCGGCTGCTGCGATTGTTGCATCTTATTGATCAGCTGCAGCTTAAGCTGGCTTCAGTTGCTGTTGTAGAGTTGCTGCTATAGGGCTGCAGGAGCTTTCAAACGCAGGCTCGCAGAGCCGCTTGCGTGCTGCAACTGCAGCCAGTGCAACCGATCACAACCACTATCTTCTTCTAAATTGTAGGTCATTTTAATTTTTTTCTAAATAATTACCTATTGTAAGGATGTATCTAGATATATAGCAAAGTTTATGTATAGTATTAGAAACGACAAAACGACTTGTATGGCTGGCATTGTATGAAATACGGAGTATATAGCAAGGACTGAGGAGGTACTTGGCCTTTACACCTTGCAACTCTTTAACCTCGCAATATATAAAAGGAGAAGAATGAATGAAAGGTGAGGACGAAATATATCCGGGAGAGCTATCATCATACACTTGTATGGATGGCATTATAACGTTACACACTTACACGCACATAAATCAATGAATGGATCAACAACTATCCGCAAAAAAAAAAAAAGGACAGCAAACGCAACCACTTACACGTCGTGGTGTGCGGGGACAAGAAGAGTAGAGATCTCCACGCACGGAGTATGGACGATGTTATTAAAACATACCTATCTTTAATCATCTTCCGTGCTTGATGCGGCTGGCTGAGGGACGATGGATCTTAAACTTGCAATGGGATCATATCCATCTCGATCGCCAGCATGGCAGCAGCTTCAGTTGGCTACACAGACCGATGCGCTGCGGCGGCGGCTAGAGCTTTGTGCCTTTGTCTGCCGCTGCCGGACACACTGCGGCCACATATATAGCTAGTGTTAGTGTGGCCGGCCCCAGAATATGTATATATATCTCGGGCTATATATATGTAGGTGTCGCGCTCGCACGCACCGTAACCTTGGCGCGACCGAGGGCGTCGTGTGCGGCTTGCATGCCCCCCGCGACGAGGAATCCGGGGTCACTGCAGAGCTCGCGAAAACGCCGTGATCGCCGAAGGGCTTGTTTGGTTGTAAATTTGGGAGTATGAATTTGGAAGGTAGATGTTACTTCATAATCATTGCGTTATTATAGCATTTTTATTTGTATGTGCGAAAAATTATCTAAAAATTAATTAATTAGGCTCAAAATGTTCGTCTCGCAGAGTACAACAAAACTGTAGAATTAGTTTTTTATTTCATCTACATTTAGTACTCCACGCATGTTATGACATTTTGATGTGATGGAGAATCTTCTTTTTACATATAGTGTATTTGGAAGTTGATTTTTGGGAACTTTTGGAAACAAACGAGGCCCAAAGTAGAAAGTACACATACGTCAAGTGGCCGGGATCGGATATAATCCGATGTGACGGCGAGATCTGCGCAAAATTTGCGGCTTTATTCCATCCCATCCAATCTCCGGTATGCTGGTTGTCCCCAGAGGCACATGCATGCATGTACACAGTAACACAGCCCAGTGTCTGTCTACTGGCTATAGGCCATTTCAAACGCAAGGGGTCCCTCTTCCCTTTGTGCTACACGTACGTTTTCTGCTTCCTCGCTATCCATGTCATGGCAATGGCAGCATGAAAAAGAAAACGAGTTGTTTTCCTTTGAATGGGCTAGCAGTATTAGTATTATGTATATATTCTCTTCTCTCGTTAGTGATCCGCGCTTTTAAATCCGTTTTTTTGCACCGTTGTACATTTTGATGCGACGGAATGTACGGAACAGATCTATGTTAGATGTATTCTGAAGCTGTTTTATGAGACTACTATCACCTTTTGACGCATAAAGCCATTTCAAAACAGTAGATGGATTTCAAAAGGAAAAAGTCTTTTTAACATCCTCAACTATTGTCTAAGTTTGATTCTCATCCCTCGTCTCTAAAATCAGATGTTTGTGGTCAATGAACTCTTAAAACATGTTGTTTTTTCGTCCTCGATAGTTTCAAGAGTGGTTTCGGAGGGGGTAAATTGGAATTTAGTTGAGAGTTCCAGGACGTAAGATAACCTTTTGAAAAAAAGGGTTTGCAGATATTTTTTCTTAGAAATCTAATAAAAAACCTAAAATCTGATTTAATATTTAAAATATAGAAAAATTGTTTTAGATCAAAAAAATATGAAAGTAGTTTCATATTTTTTTAAAATTATGTTTTTTATGACTACTTTGGAGCCATACTAGTTTCTAGGCATATCAGACCAATTAAAATAAATAATGGAAGCAAATACTTAGTAAAAGTAATCAAAGTGAAATTAATAGAAAATTTATTTTAGATCGAAAAGCTTTGATAGTTTTTACTAAGTAGTTGCTCCCATATTTATTATAATTAGTCTCATATGTCTAGAATCTAGTATGGCTCCAAACTAGTCAATAAAAAAAATATAATTTTAGGAAAAGTGTTCAACTAGTCTTATATTTTCCAATCTAAAACGAATTTTATATGAAATTTTAAGGCTAAACTAGATTATATGATTCTTTATAATATTTCTAAGAAAAAAATATTTGCAAACCATTTTTTCTAGAATGACCATTTCAGGTCCTCGAATTGTCAACCAAAGTCTAATTTACCTCCTCCAAAACCACCAAGGATAAAAAACAACCAGTTTTCATAGTTCAGGACCACAAATATCCGGTTTTGAAGATGGGAGGACGGGAATCAGACAGTAGTTGAGGGACGGTATCAGGCTTTGAAGATGTCACATTCTCGTTATCAGGCCGGCAGGATCTCCTTGTGTGATGGGCTACAACTGAGCTCAAAGCATGGGGCCCGTTTCTTAATGGGCTGGCTAGAGCTCTAAGCCTGTCACTTGGGCTGGGAGCCTGGGCCCAAGAGAGGCTGGGTCCCATTTCAGTCACCACGCGCGGTGGCGCCGCGAGAGCCGGAGGAGAAGGAACCGCAACGCAACACGGCAGCGCAACCAAGCCAAGCCATGGCCGCCAACCTCCGCCGCCTCGCCTCCGCGTCCGCGTCCGCCCTCTCCCACCGGTCCCAGCCGCCGGTACTCGTCCTCCGCCTCGCACTCTCCAGCTCCGCCCCCTCCGCGGCGGATCCGCCGGCGGCGCCGGCGCCGGAGGCCGCCAGGAAGGCGGTGGAGGGAGAGGAAGCCGCGGAGGCCAAGGGCGCCGCCGAAGCTGCTGAAGGGAAGGGGCAGGAGGAGAACGAGAACGGTGGCGGCGAGCACGTGAACAAGGCCACCGGCGAGATCGGGGGGCCGCGCGGGCCCGAGCCCACGCGATACGGCGACTGGGAGCGCGGCGGCCGCTGCTCCGATTTCTGAACTGCTCCGCCGCGGACGCGCGAGGTGAGTGAGATTCGTGGGCAGGAATCCTAGCAATTGGATCGCGTCGCGTGTATCATCCCGTTGGATTCGTTCCGTAGTCGTGTTAGTGTGTAAGGCCGGTGTGATGTGCTACTGTTAAAAATGCGTTTTGTTTTGGGGAATAAAATGAGCTGACAGTACTCGATTCAGAATTGCCAGAGCATCTCGATGATCTTTGCTTGCGTTGTTTCCCTTTATTAGATTCTCCAATTTCGCGCTGCTAGAGTGAACAGATGCGCTTATCTGGTTACTGACTTTTCCTGAATTTGGAAGGAGTGAAGGATAAAGGAATTCCTTCCTCCGGTTTGTGCCTTTACATTGTATTCCTAGTCATGTTTCTCTATTGATTTCGCATAGAGCTCTTGTATTTTATAGTTGATCTGCGTTTTGGATTGAATTATAGTGTGTTTCAGATTGGGGAACTGAAGGTTGTTGATAGTTGAAACTGTAGTGGCGATATGTATCGATGTTCTTATATTGGGGTCATTCATCAGTTGGGTATTTAGCTGTGCTCTGCCTGCAATGGTAAATCTTGGGCCAGCGCCAGCTGCAGCCGCCATGCCCATCGTCGAGGCATGGTGAAGTCTGAAGTTCAGAGTTTGCTCATATTGTCATATCATCATATCTGATGATGATCGTATGGTCTGTAGCCGGAAGCATGATAGTCCTTGGCTGGTGAAGTCCTATGGTCTGTGGCATGAATCATGAGAGATTGAGAGTCCTTGCCTCCCTTGCTCCCACCCCGGATTGGGATCAACAAGTGATTCCCATATATGGCTACCAGAATTCAGAGGGCGCTTGCCTCAAACTCTCGTCTTGTACTGCTAAACATCATGATCATTTGAATGGATTCCCGTATTAATCGTTGCTTGTTTCGTACTATTATTACATCTCATGATCTCAAACGATATGTTGTGCGTAACTTGGCAGTTTAGCCTTGTGAACTTTGTCGCTGCGTGAGTCAGGGCAGTCCCAACCTTCACACTAGTTTCCATAGCCTCCATGTCAACAAGAAACTAGTAGTAGACACTACACTTCGAATGCAGACACCACTCTTTTCACACTTTAATTTAATGCTAGTCATCTCACATCTTATCTTGAATGTTGTGTAAACCTCATGTCTCATGCAAGATCTACTTTCTTATCTTTCTTCATTTAATCACTTGTCACATTATTTTTTATTCTATGTGGCAGTTTTTTTAATTTATGGGCACTATCCTAGTTATTGGGTTGGGACTGCCCTCCCGTGTGATGGAATGGAATCTTTTTATCTCTTGGAATGGGGAAGAGCTATCCGGAATTCCGGATTCTATCTCATGGAAATGCATAAAGGGCCCGTTTGGATGCTGAGAATTGAAGCACACTTTCCATCATACTCCATTTCACACGGAATTTAATTGGCTTGAAGATTTCTGGATAAACAAATATAGAGTCACCATTTATCTATCAGACCTGAATCCAGGCCCTGACAATGGCCCATCCTGTCAGTGATGAATGTGCCTCCAAATATTGATGCACCCGAGTCAAACAGCAACACCAACACCGTGCAGCCCAAATATTGACTTGGATAGGTGCCCAAATGCACACTAATCATGTTCCATCTGTCCTTTTTAATCTCTGGCCATCTATGCGATTATATGAGCATATTCTCTCAACTTTACTCTCTTTTTTTGATACATAGATCAAACGTAGACTATACTAGATGCATAACAAAACAAAAGAAAAGGCAAAGCAAATTGTAATTTGGAATAAATTTAGCATTAGTTACTCATACCCTCTCTCAAGCGTAATAAAAAGAATAATTGCTTAAGTTTCAATTAGACAACTATAAACATTAAGCACGATAAATATTCCATGTAACCGTGCTGCCCCTCTGGCCCTCTCCACCATAAACACGTCGCATCCTCATCGACAAGCAAGTTCGTAGCATACTAGCATCTCATTCTTCCACCGCTCGCCAGGCCGCAATGGTGCCAACCCGGTACGTGCCGGCGATCATGGCGGCGGCGGCCGCCGCCGCCGCCGCGGCGTCGGACCAGGACGCCTGCCAGACGGCGCAGCAGGCCTTCAGCGAGTGCGTGCCGTACGTGGTGGGCGGGGAGCCCGACGTCGTGTGGGGTCCCCGTCGGCTTCATCCCGACCAAGCCCGACTTCGATTGCTCAGCGTAAGGGCGCGTGTAACACGCTGTGCTTGTTTTAATTAATTTCATATGTGTTTGGATGCAAACGTGTACTCGTATCTTTTTCTTTGCAGGGTGTCGTGAGGAAGGGGCAGGCTAATTAGTGTGCGATTCAACGAAGAACACAAAACGATGGTATGCGAGGGAATGGCAATGTTGTGCCGATCTGGTTGGTTTTGAAATGAGAGATCATTTTTGAGTTTGACCACATCGTATCAATATTGCTTCATGTGAAACGTGCTTTGGACCTCCCTCCGATATGTCGCAAATGTTGACCATGCGTGCACACTTCTAGCTTCTTGGTTAGAAGAACGGTAGGAAAAATTGCAAGCACCCTCCTATAATCACTTCTCAAGGTACAAATACCCAAGTAATATTTTTGTGATGACCCAGCCTGATTCAGTATGCAGGAGTAGGACCAGAGGACAGCAGGATTTAACCGTGATTAGGTGTACGATCACGGTCTAGTATACCAAATGACGGCTATGCAATAACGTTTGCCTGTCCCCTTATGAAATAACACGCTCAAATGGAGACTACTCCCTCCGTTTAGCAGCCGCTGGCGCAACTGGGTGTCCACTCTCCTCTCCACTGCCTCCTCTAGAGTGCTGCTCAATGGGCGCCCAGGTAACCCCATTCAGCACCGGCGCGGAGTGCGCCAAGATGACCCCCTAAGCCCGCAGCTGTTCATTCTCGCCATGGACGTCCTGGGTCAGTTGTTTGAAAAGGCGGCACATGATGGTATTCTGCAGCCGATGGGTCACCCGGCAGTTCGATACAGGTGCAGCTTATATGCAGACGACGCTATCCTCTTCGCCTCGCCGGCAGTCCATGAAGCTGAGGCAGTGAAAGAGATACTGAATATTTTCGAGGAAGCTGCTGGCCTACGCACCAATCTTGCAAAATGTTCAATCACCAAGATCTTCGGCGATGATGGCATGATAACTCAAGCCCAGCAAGTGCTTCAAGCCAGGTGGTGCCGTTCCCCATCCGGTATCTTGGCCTACCCCTGAGTACAAACCCAGTCCCCAAGGTGCATCTCCGCCCTCTAGTGGACAAGGTCGCAGGCAAGTTGCCGCCCTGGAAGGGCTCGTTGATGGCAAGGAGCGGATGGTTAGTCTATATGAAGTCGACGATGATGGCCACGCCGATCTACGCTATGATGGCGGAGAAATTGCCGGCATGGGTGGCCGATGAGATCAATGCTACTTGCCGGAAATTCCTTTGGGCGGGCGGTGCGGGAGACGTGAGGGGCAAGTGCATGGTGAACTGGCCAACTACATGCCTACCGACGCGTCTTGGTGGTCTTGGTGTGCCCGACCTCAAGCTCGTCGGCTTTGCTCTCCAGTGCCGCTGGTTGTGGCTGCAGCGAACCGACGAGGACAGGGCCTGGGCTGAGTTGCCCTTGCAAGTGCAGCCGGAGGTGCGCACCTTCTTTCAAGCATCAGTGGCAATCTTGGTGGGCAATGGCGAGCGAGTCAAGCTCTGGACCGATCCATTGCTAGACGGCTGGTCCCCTTCGGACTGGGTGCCGATGCTCGTCGTGGCGGTCCCCCGGCGTGCCAAATCTCGTTCTACCGTGGCGCACGCACTACCCGACGCCGCATGGACCCGGGACATCACAGGAGCGCTGAGCACCGATGCAGTCGCGGAATACTTGAGCCTCTGGGACCGTTTTCAGGTTGTTCAGCTCACGCCTGGTGCAGACGATCAATTCACCTGGCGGTGGACCACGACCGGCCAGTACACGGCGAGCTCGGCCTATAAGATGCTACTCCAGGGACGGCAGCCATTCGAGGGAGCGAAGCTCATATGGAAAACCTGGGCTCCGCTGAGAGTCAAGATCTTCCTATGGCTTGGCTTCCGCAACAGGCACTGGACGGCGGACAGACGACAGCGGCATGGCCTGCAGACGCACAACACCTGTGCTCTGTGCGATCAAGAGCCAGAAACCAGTGATCACCTCTTCGCGCAGTGCTCCTTCACCAGACAGGTCTGGTGGCCGATCATGCAACGCCTAGGGATGATGCAATTGCCGCGCACCAACCTCTCACTTGCTGACTGGTGGACTTCTCTGCATTCGCTCGTGCCGGTCGACAAGAGGAAGGGCTTCGGCTCTCTATTTGCTCTGACCACTTGGCAAGTTTGGAAGGAGCGCATCGCTAGGGTCTTCCGGAACATCACCAGTAGTCCGGCAGGTGTGCTCGCCGGCATCAGGGATCAAGCCCACCTGTGGATCCTCGCGGGTGCAAAGGAATTCGGTTGTCTCTTTTGTGAGTAGTTGCTCTAGGTACCCGAGGCTGCGACCCGGGATGGTTTCCTAATGCGCTAATCTAAGCAATCTCTTGTAACATATTACTCACCTTCTTTAATTCAAAGATATGCGGATCTCCCGCATATTCGACAAAAAAAAAACTCCCTCCGTTTATATTAGTGCCTTCGCCTGGCTTGGCTTATCAGCAGCTAGTCAGTAGTATTTTTCTCTCAGCAGTCAGCACCAGTCACCACCAGCACAAATCAGCACCAGCCAGACGAAGTCGAGAGGTATTTAGACATTAAGATTATTGATGTGTGTAAATAATTATCTATTTTAGGTAATAAAATAATTAGTTGCGGTTAGAATTGTATTTTTTTTGAAATGTTTTTTTGAATATATCAGAATTGTACATGAGACGGCGGGAGTATGTTATAACACACTCAGCGTGTTATCGAAAAAAAAATATACCAAATGACGGTTGTTACGCTACGGCCTACGGCTCTAGCTCTAGTCTATCGTCCTTGTGTGTGTTTGAGAGAGAGCATAGTCTCTACTCTATAGTGTTGAAAACTTGAAACGCCGTAAAATACGCGCTCCAATCAGCAGCAACAGCGCACCAATGCAGATACACACCCTGCATTGACTCGCCAATGCAGATAGCCGAATACACACAGTTTATGGGCTGAAATAAAAACTATTCGGGCCTACCTGCATAGATTGCCAGCACGGATGTTAAAATAGAGCCATTCAGATACACACCATAGCGGCTTCTGCTTTTTTTGCAATTTTCTGCTATCTCTATCGATTCGTTTCCTGTCGGCATGATGCGCCAACGTACAGGAAAGTTCCTGTCGCGTGTTGAGTTAGCCCCTTAGGTCAGGTACATTGCTACACGTAAGCGGTCTCATAGGTCGTCTCATGCAGATCCACGTAGGATTTTTGATGATGTGGAGGAGAGAGGGCGAGGTAAGAGAATGAGGTCGTTGCTTCGCGAAACAACCGTCTCATGGGCTAAATTTTAGGACTATGAGACAACTCCCTCACCATTGTACGAGTTTTGTTGCCATGCAACCAATCATATGTGAAAGAGATACTGAATATTTTCGAGGAAGCTGCTGGCCTACGCACCAATCTTGCAAAATGTTCAATCACCAAGATCTTCGGCGATGATGGCATGATAACTCAAGCTCAGCAAATTAAAACAACAACATATTGTACGGGTTGTCTGATAAGCCGTCTCAAGATTACGTGTCGCTGCATGGACCGTCTATTAGACGATACCAATGTACCTGCCCTTACATTGCTACACGTAAGCGGTCTCATAGGTCGTCTCATGCAGATCCACGTAGGATTTTTGATGATGTGGAGGAGAGAGGGCGAGGTAAGAGAATGAGGCCGTTGCTTCGCGAAACAACCGTCTCATGGGCTAAATTTTAGGACTATGAGACAACTCCCTCACCATTGTACGAGTTTTGTTGCCATGCAACCAATCATATTTCTTTATTTTTCCATAAATTAAGGGATTTTGTATTCCTATGAGACAACTAAAACAACAACCTATTATATAGGTTGTCTGATAAGCCGTCTCAAGATTACGTGTCGCTGCATGAGACCGTCTATTAGACGATACCAATGTACCTGCCCTTATATTACTCCAATAATTGGATAAGGTCTGGGTAGCTTTGTCTTCTTCCCTCCTTTTAGCTGTCTCTTCCATTGTGGTAGGAGTGTAGGACCGTAGGAGACAGTGTGAACAAAAATGGAAAATTAAGTTTTTTTTAGCTCTCTCTCTCTCTCGTCGGAGAAGATGAAGTACCTAGTGGAGGTGGAGAAGGCGACGGAGACGGCAGGGCCGGCATACCGGAACGCGCTGGCAAAGGATGGCCTCGTGCAGGCGCCCCCGGGGCTCAACAGCTGCTGGGACATCTTCAGGTGAACTTGCTGCATCCATGGCTGCTACCATGGCTGCTTGTACAGTTACTACCTTTCAAGTTCAGAATCACACATGATGAATCGATGATGCTTGGCCAACTTTGTCTGAATTCTGATTAAATCCACGGTGATCGATCAGTACGTAAGAAATGACTTGGATGCAGCTCTTCCGTGGAGAAGTACCCTAACAATCCGATGCTGGGTCGCCGGAGAGTGGTCGACGGCGAGGTAATTAATAAGCAGATCTGCCGGAATTTGTAGACCAACGTTTATATTAGGCTGGAGTTCTTTTTTCTTTCCCTGTCTTTGTTTTTGAAAAGGACACGAGGAACTGTCACCATCAATCACCTTCTCTCGTCTTCATCTTATCCCTGGAGTTAAAAACTCTGCTTCGTTCGAGTGTTGTAGGCTGGTGACTATGCCTGGATGACTTACAAGGAAGTGTACGATATTGTGATGAAGCTTGCAGCCTCCATCAGCAAAAATGGAGTCAAGCAGGTAACGTTCATCAATTTTACAAGGCTACAGCATGTACCATTTTTCTCACTACTTTCCGATCAAACAGAGTACTGAATTTTACTTACCAATTTCAGGGCGAATGCTGTGGTATATACGGCGTAAACTGTCCGGAATGGATCATCAGCATGGAGGTAACTACTGATGGAAATTGACTGCACTCATGAACTTTGCCTGGCCTCTGAGCTCTTATTTGGTCTTCTATTGCAGGCTTGCAATGCTCTTGGTGTTTGCACCGTGCCTCTGTATGACTCTCTTGGTACATAGTTTCAAGCCAATAAAATCAGAACAAAAAAAAAAGATAATAACCTCTTGTTGTGTCATGCAATTTTTCCATCCTTTAAATTCTCCCTTTGGTACAACTGTAGGTGCTGGAGCAGTAGAGTTTATCATAAGCCATGCTGAAATTCAGATTGCTTTTGTGGAAGAAAAGAAAATCACAGAGGTAACGGTACTTAATCTTAGTTCCTTGACAGATTTTACATATCATAACTGGCAATTAGGATATAATTATCACGAAGCATTTAAAACAAAATGCAAAAATTCCCACATTCACAATAAACCTTGGAATCGCCAAATTTTCTTACAGAAATATATATAATGGACTGTTTTCTGCTGTTAGCAAAATTCTTGAATAATCGCTAATGCCATAGGACTAAGTTTATATCTGCCTAATAAGATTACACAAGTTTCGAGATGTCAGCCGCTAATGGTGGAGTAGCTTTTTTCTTGGCAAACTGGTTTTCAGTAGTAACTTTTTTTTTTGAGGAGAGGTTTTCAGTAGTAACTGCGTAGACTCCCTAATTAGCAATCTAAAATGAGCTGGGCCGGGCTCAGTTGGACCGGCTCATCTGAAGTTGGGCCTAACCAATGCGAGCCCAGCTACGACTTGGCTTGGTCTCCGCCGCCGCAACTTGCTCCGGCGATTCACTGCGGCGCAGCATCGCGGCGGGGATCTTCTCTGCGGTAGGTTAATGGCGAGTCGCGCGCTGCCCGGCCACGATTGCCGACGAACTGAGGCGACTGGGGGAGGTATTGGTGTTTTGTTCTCCTTCTTCTCTTGTAGCCAAACAGACCATGCATGTTGGGGCGAGATGCGGTTTCAGGAAATTTTCTTGCTTTATTAGCAATGTGCATGTATTTCTTGATAATGTATTTTTTTATGAGCTACTTTAATAATTACAACTATAGCGGCTTTGTATTTGACTAATGGCTCCCCTTTTAGCTAATGCTTTCTGATGATGGCAGCTCCTGAAAACCTGTGGCACTTCAAAGTATCTGAAGAGTAAGTTGTTCCGATTTCACAATGTCAATTAGTTAGATGGGTCGTCACAGTGAGCCTCTATTAGTAATTATCTTTTCTAATTTGTAGCCATTATCAGTTTTGGAGGAGTCACAAGTGGCCATAAAGAGGAAGCTAAAAACCTTGGGCTGTCCATTTTCTCATGGGAGGAATTCCTCATCACTGTAAGCTTAGGCCGTTTTCTAGCTTACTTGGCAGATTAAGTTTGGTGTTTTTAGCAAGTCCTGCTGGTAAGGAGTGCGTCAAGACACACTTCTTTGAATGATAGTGCCGAATATAGTTAGGATGATCAAATGACCTATGCAGTACATAGTAAAGGTTTGAGTAGGATGGTCAATGACATATTATGTAGTACAAAGTACATAGTAAAGGTATAATGGTTATACTGATATGTGATTGTGGCATTGGTGTTATGTATGCATCTTGTTACCCTTGTATGGTTGCGCTACTATTTCCATGAAGGACTACATCTTGATTGGTGAATGAAAACCCAGAATATCAGCTGAAAAATAGATATGGTATGGACAGGAGTGACATGTCGTCAACTGGAAACATATTTCACTTTCTCTTGTGAGTAAACATATTTTACATTTTTAGATAGGTACACCAAAAAAAGGAACAAGTGTGATGATTATTGATGTAGAAAAATATATTCTCACTGCCTTCAAAGGCTCAAATTGAATATACATAAATTGTATCGCATATGTTATGTCAGAAATTGATGCGACTTTTGTAAGTATTATATATACCCATCCTTCACAGAAGATATACATTTTCTTGGTAAGGGAAGCTAGTGCTTATTTGTTCCGATCAACTTTAAGAAGATATATAGGAATCAATAGCTATTTTTAGCACATGCCATTCATAATATGTGGCTCTACTGCTCTAGCTATGTCTCATGCTACTGACCAATATGCATAAACTTTGTCTGCTTTGCATGCTTATAGGGAGGATATTATCATTTTGATCTTCCTGAAAAGAAGAAATCTGACATCTGCACGATACTTTACACAAGCGGAACAACGGGAGAACCTAAAGGTGTTATGATATCAAACGAAAGCCGTATTGTAAACATCTTCAGCGCAGATTCTGTAATGGAGTATGTTGGTGAAGCTGTAAGTGCATAATAAGAAAAATGTGTTATGAAATAATCTTCTGTACACTCATGTTGGTTGTTGTCCACTCTCTTCCTGCAGTTTGATCAAGATGATGTTTATATGTCATATCTTCCACTAGCTCATATTTTCGATAGAAACTTCGAGGAATCATTCATTTCCCATGGAGCAAAAATTGGATACTGGCAGGGGGTATAATTCTTGAAAACTCCTTAATGATCTTTAGTCAATAACACGCATTGATATTGTGGTCGTAATTTGTAGGATGCCAAACTATTGGTTGATGACATTGCAACACTAAGACCAACAGTACTTTGTGGTGTTCCACGTGTACTTGATAGGATCTATTCAGGTACGCTCTAGATTTTAAGTGCTACCATGTTATGTATAGCTAATCTATTGTTTTGTTAATTATCAGGTTGGTTTTTTTTGGTTAATTCTCTAAATTGTTTGTAAAGAAGGTTTTCCTTTTTGTTGAGATGTTGCAAAGAAAAATTGGGTTGGAATGCTTGTTTTGGAATCAGTGTTTTCAATTAATCAATTAAATAACCTGACAAAAGCTGACTTGTAATCTTAACATGTTTAGATTAAAATATTGTTATAATTTCGTTATCTCCAAATGCATAAAAGATGTCATTTTAACTTTGATTCAAATGATTCAAAATAACCATAGCCCACTTCATAGTTTGTCCTTTGTAATAATACCTCTTCAGATTGATGTTGGCCTACTTGTTGTCCATGCTACTTGGGGAGATATAGCTCGTAATTAAAATCACAACTGTCTTGAACTAGAAACTGACAATCCTTCAAAATAGGACAAACAATAACTACTTTATTTCCTATAACAAGTGCTAATATAGATGGCCAAATATTGATCCTACTTCATTGACTAACATACGATATGTTTATTATGTATGCATAGGTCTAACAAGCAAGATTTCATCAAGTGGTATATTGAAGAAAACTCTTTTCAACACGGCTTACAGGCTGTAAGTTTGCATAGGATTAACACTAAGAACTACTATGCTTTTTTTGCAAAGTGCACTCAGAAATATGAAGATGTTGTCTTATTTCTTTTATGTTGTTGTTCTAGCTATGTTGTTTTCTTTCATTTCTTAACCAAGTCATGCTTGTACATTCATTTGACTTTGTTGCATGCATGGTACAATTTCTGAGACAAGCAAATCATTAGGAAACTAGCCAGGATGCGCAAAGGAACTAAGCATGAGAAGGCAGCTCCATTATTTGACAAATTAGTTTTCAGCAAGGTACAAGTTGATTATTCTACTGCAACCTTATAGCAATTCATCAGGTATAGTTAAAACTGTTGATGCAATTCAACAGTATATATTGTTGTTCTGACTCAATGCTTATATATAAGGTGAAAGAAGGGCTTGGTGGGAAATTAAGAGTTATAGTATCTTCTGGTGCTCCTCTATCTGTGCCAGTGGAAGAATTTTTCAGGGTTGTTACATGTGCATATGTTGTTCAAGTCTATGGTATGCTTCTTTAAGTGTTTCAATCACATTAGAAAAATGAAATCCACATATTTGAGTGGCACTTTTAGATAACAATATGCACGTCCATGTTTAATTAGGACTTACAGAAGTTTGTGGTGGAATTTCTGTTTCAATACCAAATGAATTCTCCATGCTTGGGACCGCTGGTTTACCATTTCAACATATAGATGTACGTCTTGAGTCCGTTCCAGAGATGGGTTATGATGCTTTATCTTGCATTCCACGTGGAGAGATATGCGCGAGGGGAAGCTTTCTGTTCTGTGGATACTACAAAAGAGATGACCTCACACAGGAAGTCTTGATTGATAATTGGTTTCATACAGGTTAGTTATCTTATAATTTCAACATGATATGTGAGTCAAGTATTCTTGTATGTCCGAATATCGTTGCTCTTGATGTTGATTGTGAGTAAAATTTCATATGTAATACAGGGGATATTGGTGAGTGGATACCAAATGGATCCTTGAAAATCATTGATAGAAAGAAAAATATATTTAAGCTTTCTCAGGGAGAATATATTGCAGCTGAAAATCTGGAGAACATGTATAGTGCGCTTCAAGAGATAGATTCGGTAAATTAAGTCTATACTCAATCAATCTCTTAGGAATCAGCCATGTAAAGTTCCTACACATGTTGCAACTGTTATTTAGATCTTCGTTTCCCCATATCTCATGGTGTGTACCAATAGAATTGTCAGACACCCAATTCTGGGATTGTTAGAAAAGTAAAGGTTTTTTATTTTTTAAGTTGGAACAAAGCTCATTCTAGTAAAGGGATCCGATGGTTGTTGATGTCAAACAAGTTTATTCTTGCTCATAAATAAGTTTCTGATTGGTCATCTTAATTATATTTTACCTTTTGGAGATCTGAAGCTCTAGAATGTTGCTTCCTTAAAAGAAAATTTGTATCAAAATACAACAATAAAATAAGTACCTTAGTATGACCAACCAATTAAGTAACATACTAAAGCTGTGAAAAAGGGAAATAATGCCTCTCTTTTTTTTCACTGGTCTCTCACATATCTTGCTTCCTGTAGTTTGAGACATACAAGGCATTGTTTGTTCAGGGGTTCTTCCTGTCTCCAGCTCACTTATTTCTTTTAACTGATTTCAGATATGGATATATGGGAATAGCTTTGAATCTTTTCTTGTTGCCATTATAAATCCCAACCAACAAGCACTTGAGCAGTGGGCTCTAGAAAATGGTATTTGTGGAAGTTTCACTGAACTATGCGAAAATTTGAGAGTGAAAGAATATATTCTTGCAGAACTCACAAAGATTGCAAAGGAGACGAAGGTCATGCACCCCTTCTGCGGTCACTACTATTGTTTGTTGCACCTACATTTGCATATAGTTGATACTTATAAGATTGACATGCATTTTTTTTCCATTGCCAGCTGAGAGGATTTGAGTTCATAAAAGGTATCCATCTTGACCCATTACCATTTAATGTGGAGCGTGACCTTATAACCCCAACATTCAAGAAGAAACGGCCAGAGATGCTTAAGCACTACAAGGTACTAATGACATGCCATGTTCTTTACCGCACCCAATGTTTGGTTCCTCTCTCTTTCAAGCACACCTAATTTCAGGCTCATACCAATTGTCGACTGAACAGAATTGATGTATTTCTTTTGGCTTGTTTGGATATTATCTAGGGAGCCATTGATGCACTGTACAGGAGTGTTAAGCAATACAAACAACATTGCTGAGCCGCGAAAGGTTTCCATGTGATCCAACTGCTTCTGTCTTGACCACTTGTTAGTTAACTAGTCCGTGGTTAACCATGGGATCTCACTTCGGTAACGTTGTTGTATTGTCTATTTTTTCCGTCATGTAAAACTTAAATTTCCACACAGTGCAATGAGCAAAATTCAATGCGGTAAATAACAGTTTCTCCAGGAGTAGTTTATTTACATGTCTGCCTTGTAAAATGCAATGAGCCTAATTCACGAAGATCATGTGTGCTAACAAAGTCATGACTGAGAGCTCAGTTTCTCCAGGAGTTGCTTGCATTGCATGTCTGCCTTGTTATATGTACAAGTACGATGCAGATGACTTCGGGGCTATCGTTTTCCAACTCTTATGCTTGACGTACAAGCTACAGTTGTAACACGTAGTTGTACAAATGTATGCGAGGACATATCGGAAACTCTTTTTGCGAGTTGACATGCATGTACTGTGATCCGTACACATACAACGTCGGAACTAAAAGTCTTCCCAAGTCTTCCCAAACTATGGTTGTCTACTCGTGCAAGCCTTGTAGTTTGTGATGTCCAAATCCAAGGTGTTTATCCGTTCATCCGGCGGAGCCAGCAGGTCAACATTCGCATGTGTACTTCGTATCAGGTAGCATTTTTATTACTCCATATCAAACAACATCGTGCCGTAAGCTCTCTCTGTCTATCTGTGTGTGTCTAGCTTTCAACCTCCTCCATCAGCCTCTCCTCTCCTGTATGTAGGGAAAAAAGAAACTCTTGATCAGATCAGAACAAGCTCTGATCTGCTTCTGCACGACAATGTCAAAGTCAAAACGCTGTTGTATTTGCTTAGCTTGGGCTATGAGATAACAGATAACTTGTGTACGTTATGGGGTGGTCCTGTTTTACACTGTCCTACGCAACTTTTAATTGTCAACTAAAACTTGTGACAGGCCGGGACCGGCCGGGAGGAAAGTCAACGGTCAGCACAAAACGTAGGGAGACCTCCTGGCTAAGTGGCTAGCTATATCTCCCACCTTAAGGCTCTCTGTCAGGTAGCAAAGCAAGGTATCAGCATTCAGCAGCTAGCCCCTCCTAGCATCCTCTTTCTCTCTCGTCGGAGAAGATGAAGCACCTGGTGGAGGTGGAGCCGGCGACGGCGACGGCCGGGCCGGCGTACCGGAACGCGCGGGCCAAGGACGGCCTCCTGCAGCCGCCGCCGGGGCACCACAGCTGCTGGGACATCTTCCGGTGAGAGATCAGCATCCAACTCCATCTTCCCCGGCGCCGGCGGTGCTAGCTGCCCCCTCTCTAGCTTGTCGATGTCCTTCAGCTCACCGCCCGGCAGCTGCTAGCAACCTGCTAAATAGTTACACTAGCATATATA
>OAMR01000022.1:1437193-1478480 GCA_900205405.1 Echinochloa crus-galli | reverse complement strand
CTCCTAGCATCCTCTTTCTCTCTCGTCGGAGAAGATGAAGCACCTGGTGGAGGTGGAGCCGGCGACGGCGACGGCCGGGCCGGCGTACCGGAACGCGCGGGCCAAGGACGGCCTCCTGCAGCCGCCGCCGGGCCACCACAGCTGCTGGGACATCTTCCGGTGAGCGATCAGCGTCCAGCTCCATCTTCCCCGGCGATGCTGCCCCCTCTCTAGCTTGTCGATGTCCTTCAGCTCGCCGGCCGGCAGCTGCTAGCAACCTGCTAAATAGTAAATGCTTGTCTGCTACACATGTACTTACAGAATTGAGTCTCATGTTGAACGACGCCAAATTTTGCGTCTGAATCCAGTGCTCGATATGCATCAGGCCGTGAGAATCAACACCCTCGACCATTACATGGATATGATTTAATTTGATTGTTTCGCATTGTTTGCTGTGTCATAAAATTAATTTGATTTAATTTTATTGTCATAGCAATAGCATAGTTATGGATCATTGTCTCGATCTGCTCCTCCTAATCGGATTCTGACTGACTTTGCAGGACCGCCGTGGAGAAGTATCCTGACAACCCGATGCTCGGCCGCCGGAGAGTGGTCGACGGCAAGGTATGTAATAATGCGTGGACCTCTTCCACGGGGAGCTGGAATTCATCAGCAGCTTTCCGTTTCACATTTCTTTCTGACCACGTACTGTTTCGCCGTTCTAGAAGACAAACTAGTAGTATTCCATTGGAAGATTGAAAGTTCTCCATATATTCGAAGATTGAAAAAGCTGTCGAAAGTGAAATCCGTTTAGACGTTTAGTCGTATATAACACTAGTCAAACACGTGAAATTCAAATCGACAGTCGCCGTCTAAAAAGATGATGGATCAACGACGGTGTATTAGTATTACCGTACATATCTCGGTCATTGAACAAGTCAAGATTTTGTATTTTACTTTGCATGTCACATATCTGATGTAATACTGTTAATACCAAGAAACTAGGCCAATATATATTATAGACACTATCAATAGTTTAACGATTTGTTTCTCTATCTAATTATGATGGTTATCCACGAACTGAGTAAAAATTGTTTCATCTCCCACACACACGTTGCAGGCCGGCGAATACACCTGGGTGACTTACAAGGAAGTCTATGATGTGGTGATGAAGCTTGCAGCCTCCATTAGCAAATCCGGAATCCAGCAGGTAATAACACACGTACTGCATGCTTCTTCCATCTTTTATCTCCAAACTGATGCTGTACTAAACGCGTTTAATAGAAAATTTCCAACCTTCCATCACGAATGTTCATGCGCATCTGGCACTCACACATGCAAGCATGTATCTGGGTAAGCATGACTGCTGATGATGATGAGCTGTGCCAATAATTCAAGTCCAAGCCGCTGAATATAGTTGGGTGCTGCAATGAATAGCACTGTGTCACCGTACCATTAATTCTGCAGATAGAACATGGGATTGTTTAGAGGTATGGATGGGTTCAGACTTCATAGCTAGATATGGGTTAAATCAATTGTTGATAATATATGGTAGCCTCGTCCGAGTTCAGATATGTCGGAGCTCATAGTGATTAGAAAATTCCAACCTTTTTTTTACGGAAATACTACAGTTTAGTTTCCGTCAGGATGACGGGGGCGCATGCGCGTGGAGTATTGTTTACCTTTTGTGATTGTTCCACAGCCGAGAAAGTCCACTCTTAGAATCGTTTGAACAAAACTAGTTAATCCCTCTACATTTGATCATTAGTCGTTACAGGAGTTGACCGAGATTTATCTGTCGTCACTTGTGTACAAGCAAGCTGGCATATCGATCTCATCGCCAATCTTTCGACCGGAGATATCATATTGCAATTGTCAGATTATGCTAGTTGTTCCATGATCTTCAGATTATACTAGAATTCAAACTTGATCACGTCAAATATAATATATATCTGAAGTGCTTTACCAATTTCAGGGTGAATGTTGCGGTATATACGGCGCAAACTGCCCGGAATGGATCATGAGCATGGAGGTAACTAATTACCTGTCTTCCTTTACTGACCCCCTTTTTTTTTCTACTGTGGCGACAATGGAGCACAATTTTTTTAACCGACCTAGCTAGCTTCTGACCTGTTCCATGAACTAAATATTTTCAACCTGATTGGAAATATGCAGGCCTGCGATGCGCTTGGGATTTGCTGCGTACCGCTCTACGATTCTCTCGGTAAATATGTTCCCTCTTTAAAACTCTTGTAAAAGGCAGATTAACTAGACGAGAAAATCACTGGCGAATTTGTGATGCGGCTGCAACTTGCAACATGCGAAAGAATCATCTTCTCCGATCCAATCCCTTTGTGTAGGTGCTGGAGCAGTAGAGTTTATCATATGCCATGCCGAAATCCAGATCGTGTTCGTGGAGGAGAAGAAGATCACAGAGGTAGGACAACTTGCTCCGTCGTTGATTCCTAATGCAACAATAATGTCTCTGTCTCTGTTTCATTTCGAATATTACATTATTACCCTTAAACCGGGAAATTTTCTCTGAAAACACTTCAAACCAGTAGCATTGCCAAATGTCCTCAAAGAGAGACAAAACTACCTTTCACTTTTACTTTAAAAATTTTATTTTACTTTTTTTTAGATTTTTTTATAGCTGTAGTTTGGTGAGTATCCGCCCAAAATGGGCCCAACAAAGCAATCCAGCCATCCAGTTCCAAGATATGCCTCTGCTTTGTCGGGCCGAAACGAGATGGCCCAACAAAAGCTTTAGACTCCCTTCGTGCCGATGAGGCCGCGCTTAGGGCCCAGCCCGGGCGTCGCTGGTGACGTCGCCGCGCCGCCGTGAGCCCGACCCGCCGGCCGCCGCCACCACGGCCTCCTTCCGGCGGTTTGCCGCACCGCTTTTAGCAGCGGATCCCCGCCACCGCGATGGCGCCGCGAAGGTTGCGCCGTCCGCGAGGAAGGTGAGGTCGGCCAGGACGGCCTGCCGCGAATCCTCCGGGTCGACGAACTTAAGCGGCGGGGTGGCATCCTCAGGTGTTGTGTTTTGCCAAGCATGGTTTCGCGACATTGGTTTCGAGGAAATGTGCCTGTAGTGATTATTGCTGTGTAGGAGTATTACTTTCTATATATACTAGCTTACTCTAGTTGCTTCATACGAGTATTTAACAATATATCCTGTTTGACTGTTTGTTAATTGTTTTTTAACTATGGCAGCTCCTGAAAACCTGTCATGCCACTTCTAAGTATGTGAAAAGTAAGTTCCTCCTATAACTCGATGTTGATTAGCTAGATGGTTCATCAATGTGGGACCTCATATTCTGTTTTCTAATTTCACTCTAGCAATTGTAAGCTTTGGAGGAGTCACAAATGACCATAAAGAGGAAGCTAAAAACCATGGCCTGTCCATTTTCTCTTGGGAGGAATTCCTGATCACGGTAAGCATTGGGCTTCTCTACCTTAAGGCATTTCATGATACATTTTTTTACTGAAAATATACGTTATTTCTTTTCCAAATTGACCAAATAGAATTTTTCTCTGTACAATTATTCTCCTTTGTGCTAAAGGTGTATGCAGACAAGTGATAGGTGAAAAACATTCATAAGATGGAGAGTGGAAATCCAACATATCAGCTAAAAGATACACTACATACTAAAAAGGAAGACTTGCACACAGTAACAGTAGCAACATTTTTCAAATTTATGTAGATACACCATATCTTTCCCATAATAACATACACATATTTGTGTTTTCGATATCTAGCCCTAGTAGAACCTTTATCATTATTGCAAAGGCCCAAACTAATTTTACCTAACTTTTGTTACATGTGTAACCTACATAATTTTACCGTCATTTTGTAGTACGAAAAAAGATTAAATTTGTGCAAACATTTGTTGCTTTTTGTTAATCAAGCTCAATGCAATCTATACAGAATAATAACTAGTTGGAGTGCGTGTGTGTGCCATTTGTATATATGGCTTGAGTTCTGTCTCATGCTTGCATACTACCTAGCATATGATGCACAAACTCTTGCATCCTTATAGGGTGGCTCTCATCATTTTGATCTGCCGGAAAAGAAGAGATCTGACATCTGTACGATAATGTACACAAGCGGCACAACAGGTGACCCTAAAGGAGTTATGATATCAAATGAAAGCCTTCTTGTAAACATCATGGGCCCCGATTCTGTAATTCAGTATGTTGGCGAAGTTGTAAGTACAGAATCTCAAATTCTCTTTATGAAAGAATCAAATGGTGTCCACTTGCATGGAATTCATGTTGGTTGCTCTCCACTCTTTTGCAGTTTGATCAAAACGATGTCTACTTGTCATATCTTCCACTAGCTCATGTCTTTGATAGAATGTTTGAGGAAACGTGCATTTACCATGGAGCAAAAATTGGCTTTTGGCGTGGGGTATGATTCTTGAGTACCCTTTGTTGACCTTTAGGAAATAATGCATATTTATATTTGTGTTATTCATCTGTAGGATGTCAAACTGTTGGTTGATGACATTGCAGCACTAAAACCAACAATATTCTGTGCTGTTCCACGTGTACTTGATAGGATATATTCAGGTGAGTCCTAGATGTCAAGTGTTAACACATGAATGTTAGTTAGCTATTCTTTGTTTTTCAAATAACTGAATGGATTTTAGTTGATCGTCCACATTGTGTATGAAGTAAAATGGATGACTTATTTTTTCTAGGAATAAAATATCTCTCTAGTTGATTCATTTCAATGCCCTGATATGTCTGGGTCTGACAGTCTGTGATGTCAACATGTATATTAAATTTTTTCTTATGATTTCACTATTTCCAAAGGCATTCATAAAATTCATGCTACAGTTGATTCATAATAGCCAACTCCAAAATAGGTTGCAGTAGACCATTTTCGGTTGATAATAAGTTTACTTGTACCAGAAATAGTTGCTGTTGTTATGGATATCATACCTGAAATATATGTCACAATTATATTTTTTCTTAAAAAAATTGATAGCGCTGCAAAAGATAACAAACCAGAAACTTATAAATTTCTCATGTAGGGAAATGGCTTAAAGCATTAATCATCTAATTATTAAGTCCTAAGATTTGAAGTAGAGATCCTGCAATGAAATAGAACTTCAGTAGAAGTTCACATGTGATTTATCTTTATGATTGCTCCCTCCTATTGAATTAACTAATGTTTGATGTATTTAATATGTTTACATAGGTCTTACAGCCAAGATTTCGTCCGGTGGCATACTGAAGAAAACTCTATTCAACATTGCTTACAAGATGTAAGTTTACACACAGTGAATGCTGACAGGAGTATCTAAAGCTTGCACGACAGCCACTTAATTTCTTATGGTGTTCTTCTTATGTCCTTTCACTTTTATTTTCTGGCTTTATTGTTTTCTTTGTTACATGCCTGTGCATTCAGTATACTTTGTTACATGCATGATACAATTTGAGTTACTAGAAATTGGCATATCATCAGGAAACTGGGCAGCATGAGGAAAGGAATTAAACATGAGAAAGCAGCTCCATTCTTTGACAAATTAGTTTTCAGCAAGGTACAAGTTGATGATTCGATATCAACCTTTTAGTAACTCGTCTGATGTAATTGAAAATATCAATGCAGCTTGCATTGCTATTCTAACTCAATGCTTATTTTTAAGGTGAAAGAAGGGCTTGGTGGGAAATTAAGAGTTATCGTGTCTGGTGGTGCCCCTCTAGCTGTACCAGTGGAAGAATTTTTGAGGGTTGTGACATGTGCTTATGTTATTCAAGGCTATGGTATGCATCCTCAGTTTTTTCACTAAGTATAGTTAACAGTAGCAACATTTTTCAAATTTATGTAGATACACCATATCTACATAGGGCGGCACTGGGTACGCCCTATGTAGATACACCATATCTTTCCCATAATAACATATACATATTTGTGTTTTCGATATCTAGCCCTAGTAGAACCTTAATCATTATTGCAAAGGCCCAAACTAATTTTACCTAACTTTTGTTACATGTGTAACCTACATAATTTTACCGTCATTTTGTAGTACGAAAAAAGATTAAATTTGTGCAAACATTTGTTGCTTTTTGTTAATCAAGCTCAATGCAATCTATACAGAATAATAACTAGTTGGAGTGCGTGTGTGTGCCATTTGTATATATGGCTTGAGTTCTGTCTCATGCTTGCATACTACCTAGCATATGATGCACAAACTCTTGCATCCTTATAGGGTGGTTCTCATCATTTTGATCTGCCGGAAAAGAAGAGATCTGACATCTGTACGATAATGTACACAAGCGGCACAACAGGAGACCCTAAAGGAGTTATGATATCAAATGAAAGCCTTCTTGTAAACATCATGGGCCCCGATTCTGTAATTCAGTATGTTGGCGAAGTTGTAAGTACAGAATCTCAAATTCTCTTTATGAAAGAATCAAATGGTGTCCACTTGCATGGAATTCATGTTGGTTGCTCTCCACTCTTTTGCAGTTTGATCAAAACGATGTCTACTTGTCATATCTTCCACTAGCTCATGTCTTTGATAGAATGTTTGAGGAAGTGTGCATTTACCATGGAGCAAAAATTGGCTTTTGGCGTGGGGTATGATTCTTGAGTACCCTTTGTTGACCTTTAGGAAATAATGCATATTTATATTTGTGTTATTCATCTGTAGGATGTCAAACTGTTGGTTGATGACATTACAGCACTAAAACCAACAATATTCTGTGCTGTTCCACGTGTACTTGATAGGATATATTCAGGTGAGTCCTAGATGTCAAGTGTTAACACATGAATGTTAGTTAGCTATTCTTTGTTTTTCAAATAACTGAATGGATTTTAGTTGATCGTCCACATTGTGTATGAAGTAAAATGGATGACTTATTTTTTCTAGGAATAAAATATCTCTCTAGTTGATTCATTTCAATGCCCTGATATGTCTGGGTCTGACAGTCTGTGATGTCAACATGTATATTAAATTTTTTCTTATGATTTCACTATTTCCAAAGGCATTCATAAAATTCATGCTACAGTTGATTCATAATAGCCAACTCCAAAATAGGTTGCAGTAGACCATTTTCGGTTGATAATAAGTTTACTTGTACCAGAAATAGTTGCAGTTGTTATGGATATCATACCTGAAATATATGTCACAATTATATTTTTTCTTAAAAAAATTGATAGCGCTGCAAAAGATAACAAACCAGAAACTTATAAATTTCTCATGTAGGGAAATGGCTTAAAGCATTAATCATCTAATTATTAAGTCCTAAGATTTGAAGTAGAGATCCTGCAATGAAATAGAACTTCAGTAGAAGTTCACATGTGATTTATCTTTCTGATTGCTCCCTCCTATTGAATTAACTAATGTTTGATGTATTTAATATGTTTACATAGGTCTTACAGCCAAGATTTCGTCCGGTGGCATACTGAAGAAAACTCTATTCAACATTGCTTACAAGATGTAAGTTTACACACAGTGAATGCTGACACTGTTATTTCTTTTGAGGAGTATCTAAAGCTTGCTCGACAGCCACTCAATTTCTTATGGTGTTCTTCTTACGTCCTTTCACCTTTTTTTCTGGCTTTATTGTTTTCTTTGTTACATGCCTGTGCATTCAGTATACTTTGTTACATGCATGATACAATTTGAGTTACTAGAAATTGGCATATCATCAGGAAACTGGGCAGCATGAGGAAAGGAATTAAACATGAGAAAGCAGCTCCATTCTTTGACAAATTAGTTTTCAGCAAGGTACAAGTTGATGATTCGATATCAACCTTTTAGTAACTCGTCTGATGTAATTGAAAATATCAATGCAGTTTGCATTGCTATTCTAACTCAATGCTTACTTTTAAGGTGAAAGAAGGGCTTGGTGGGAAATTAAGAGTTATCGTGTCTGGTGGTGCCCCTCTAGCTGTACCAGTGGAAGAATTTTTGCGGGTTGTGACATGTGCTTATGTTATTCAAGGCTATGGTATGCATCCTTCAGTTTTTTCACTAAGTATAGTTAAGCGCTTGAGGAGGAAAATGTACATGTAGAAATCTGTATACTTTTCGATAATACTGTGCACGTTTTGATTCTTAGGACTGACGGAAACTTGTGCGGGCTCTATAGCGTCCATACCCAATGAATTCTCCATGCTTGGGACTGTTGGTCCACCTGTTCAACATATTGATGTACGCCTCGAGTCAGTTCCAGAGATGGGTTATGATGCTTTGTCCAGCATTCCGCGTGGAGAGATATGCATAAGGGGAAGTGTTCTATTCTCTGGATACTACAAAAGAGAGGATCTTGCACAAGAAGTCATGATTGATGGATGGTTTCACACAGGTTAGTTATTTCCATAATTTCAACATAATTTGTCAGTCAACATTCTTATGCAGCTGGATATCATAAGTTTTCTTTTATATAACGTTTCTAAGTAAAACATCATTTATTATGCAGGAGATGTAGGCGAGTGGCAACCAGATGGATCCCTGAAAGTCATAGATAGAAAGAAGAATATATTCAAGCTTTCTCAGGGAGAATACGTTGCAGTGGAAAATCTAGAGAATGTATATGGTGTTCTTCAAGAGATCGATTCGGTAAGTAACATACTCCCTTAATCTCTTAGAAACACACTGCCTTGTTTTTTTCTCTTACTTTTTTTTTGTGGAGGTTTTTTTTCTCTTACATGATAAAATTTACATCTTCATTTGGTCTGTATGTCTGGCACTTGCTTAAATAACTGCCAAGGTCATCTGTTCAGAAATTGTTGGGAAATTACTGAAGGGTGTTGTTTGGTTGGAACTAAGCTCACTATAAGACGAAAGATAGTTGATGCACATAGTGTTTTTTAAATAAGTTTCTGGTCATTATAGGTGTTATTCCTGAAAATTTTCTTGAGCTCTACTGCATTATCTGAAATTATACTGAAATACTACAACAGTAGTTTGTTGGAGCATCCAGATCAAAGGTGTGACATATGTAGAAGTGTCAAAAGGGGAAATAATTCTCTTGTGTGTGTCTCTCTCTCATGCCCTGTTGCTTCCAACTGTTTGATATACATCCAAAGCGTAATTTGTTATTTGGTATCTCTTGTATGCACTTTACCATATGCCCCACCTTTTTATGTTTCTATTAATCTATTTCAGATATGGGTATACGGGAATAGTTTTGAGTCATATCTTGTTGCCGTTATTAATCCGAACCAACATGCGCTTGAGAGTTGGGCTGAACAAAACGATATTACTGGAAGTTTTGCCGAACTATGCAAAAATTCAAGAGCCTAAGACCATATTGTCGCAGAACTCACAAAGATTGTGAAGGAAAAGAAGGTAAAATATCCTAATAACGATTAATCGTATTGTTTAGTGCATCTAGATTTCTACTATGTGAATAGTATTTTAAATGATTTTGCTTTGCCAGCTGAAAGGCTTTGAGTTCATAAAAGCTATACATCTCGACCCGTCACCGTTTGACATCGAGCGCGACCTCATCACCCCAACATACAAGAAGAAACGGCCACAAATGCTCAAATACTACCAGGTTAGATGCCTTATCTAAAATTTTCCAATCCCAAAATTTATATTTACCTTCTTGTTTCTTTATTTAAAACCTTGTGGTTCAGAAAGTAAGGAATTCCCACCATCTAATTATTATGGTTTAATATTTTTTTTTCAGGGGGAGATTGATGCACTCTACAAGGGCTTGAAGTAAGGTGGCGACATTGCTGGGCTGTCAAGCAGTGGCGTTCATGTGATACACCAATTTGCCTTTATGTTATTTCAGTAGTCAATACTGTAGATATTGCTGTTTGTATTGAATCACATTTGTGCGTTGTGTTTGTGTACATGCCAACCTTATAAGACTATACATTTTATACATTTGAAATGAGTACAGTCGAATGTTTTGGATGACTTTGATATGTTTTTATTTTCTTTTTGAAGTGAAGTTACTTTGATTCTTTGATAATCGTCGATCCCTTTGCATTTTGACCACAAATTTATGGTGAATCTTTACTCCCTGGCATAGCGCTTGTTTCCAAGTTCACACACCATTACCTTTGGTGCCATGACCCTGGTTTGATGATCATACCTTTGGTCAATGCAAATCATTTTTCTAGCAGTCTTTTGTAGGTGATGGCAAAGGTGGAGAATAAACGATTTTCATAGCTGAAAAGAAAGGATTTTCACGGACACGGACTCTGAGCCGCCTCCAGCGCGCGAAGCCGCGAACTGCAACTGAGCCGGACTCCTCATCAAGTCCTGGACGACTTCGAATTTCGAAATCAAAAGGGGACACAGATTGAGATTATAAATCTCTGCCAGAGTAGCCAGACCACGCACGGTTTGCAGCACGGCCCCTGCAAGAACTCAACATCGCAAGGAACCCCCCAACGTCTTCCCTTAATCAAATCGAGGCCCCTCGTCTTCTTCCCCAAATCGTATCTCCCCCGACTCACCCAGGCAGCCAAACCCTAGGTAGAGCGAGATGCTGGGCGGCCTGTACGGCGACCTCCCGCCTCCGTCGTCGGCTGGCGACGATGACAAGGCCTCCACGGCCTCCGTCTGGTCCAGCGCCACCAAGATGGCGCCGCCCACCCTCCGCAAGCCGTCCACCGCCTTCGCCCCGCCCCCGTCGCTCCTCCGCAACCAGCTGCGCCCTCCCAAGGCCGCAACCACTTCCATGGCTCCCGCCCTAGCTCCCTCCGTGGTGGCCGCCGAGCCCATCCCTGCCGCAAGGATAAGCTCCGGCGAGCCAAGGAGGCCAAGTTGAGCAAGGAGCTTCAGCGACGGCGTCGCGAGGAGAGAGACAAGCCGCCCAGGGCATCCTCCCTCAACATATCCGGCGAGGAGGCCTGGAAGCGGAGGGCGGCGATGAGCGGTGGCGCTGGAGCCGCTGCGCAGAGAACCCCCTCGTCCCCGCCGCACGGGGATGGGTTTGCCATCGGGAGCTCCTCTTCCGCTGGGTTGGGTCTTGGCGCTGGCGGACAGATGACTGCTGCCCAGAGGATGATGGCCAAGATGGGGTGGAAGGAGGGTCAGGGGCTCGGTAAGCAAGAGCAGGGGATCACCGCTCCTCTAGTGGCCAAGAAAACTGATAGGAGAGGAGGGGTTATCGTTGATGAGAGTAGTTCCAAGCCGCCAGAAAAGAAGCCGAAATCTGTCAGCTTTGATGGGCCGCCGACACGAATTTTGCTGCTTCGCAACTTGGTAAGTACCTTTTTCAGGAGTGCTGTTTCAATTCCACCATAGGCCCATTTTGTTAATGCTTGAAGTTTTGTATGAGTTTTTAACTAGCATGATGCATAGGTAAGGGTAATCCTTTCCCACAGATGTGGATCAGTACATGAGTTGTAGAATGTGTACTGGTCTATTAATATCCTTGGAATTTCTTCAAATGATTTCGCTTGTTCCGCAAATATCACCGTTACTACTGTCTGCCTGTATTGCCATAATTTACTATCCTCTAGTATATCATTAGTGCTTATCCCCAGGAGTAACTGAATGTGTCGATATGTAAGTTGGTAAGTTTGCAGTTCATAGATTTGTTTAAAAAGATATTAAAACAGTTTGAACTACATGATTTGCTTGGTCCATTGGCTTATAAATGCAACCAGGAGTAGCAATTGAGCAATGTAACATGCTCAGCATTATATGCGATTTTCGTTTTACATAGTTCCCCAAACTCTTTTCTTTACACTGGGCGAGTCTTGCCTCGCCTTGCCTGCACAGTGCACAGACACCGGAGCAAAAAAAAGGGCATTTGGTTTTCTTGCCGTGTTGCCTCAGGGCCTGCGTGAGCAAGCTTTTACTCGCTGATGCGGGCAAGCCAAAACGGCTTCCTGCCAAAAGAAAGGCAAGGCTTGCCTGTCAAAGCAAGACTAAGCCATGCTCTCTCATCAACCAAACTTGCACTAAATGGTTAGGTGCATTTTTGGTTTCTAATTCAATTTGTTTAAAATTTACAAGAGACATAATTTGAGGTTAAACCCCACAGGAAGAAAGTCTAGCATATAGGGAGTTCTATCTATGTAGGATTTTGGGTACAGCACTGCAGTACTCTAATCTGATATTTGGATTTGGCAATGGTCATGAAACCTGATTTAAATGATTATAAAGCTAGTTCTGGAATGACTTCATTACCCTGTTTTTTTATACAGTGCTTACTGAAAATCATGGTAAACAAATTGGTTAATCAGATAATAAATATTTGATTATAAATGATTGATGAAGTTTTATCTTGGTCTGACCCTAAAAGCTGTCTGACAATAGTCATGAAGTTATCTTGTTGAACTGTATGTCTGCTTTAACTGTAATTGAGTCCTTGTATCCCAACACTGCTTGAAGTCTGCGAGGCATTTTTTATGACTGGAGGGCGTTAAAGTCTTAATTATGTCATTTCCACTTACTTTAGAGGCACTGAATTGTTCAACAAGAAAGATGCATCATCGCTTAAACAAAATGCAAACCATTCTTATGCATGAGGGTGAAACATGTGTAGGTTGGTCCTGGTGAGGTTGACGACGAGTTGGAAGATGAGGTGGCAGGTGAGTGTGCCAAGTATGGGACAGTGACTCGTGTGCTGATATTTGAGATCACACAGACAGGCTTCCCAGCTGAGGAGGCTGTAAGGATATTCATACAGTTTGAGCGGGCAGAAGAAGCAACAAAGGCGGTGATCGACCTGCAAGGGCGGTTCTTTGGTGGGCGTGTGGTGCAGGCATCCTTCTTTGACGAGGAAAAGTTTGGGAGGAATGAACTTGCTCCTATGCCAGGGGAAGTACCAGGGTTTTTCGACTAAAGAAAGAGATGCTAATTTGGTGTCATATCAACGTGAACTGTAATTCTTTCCCTTTTTTTTCCCTGGAGACAAATGGAGCATACAGTTGGACAGTCGTAGTTTTGTAGTAGCTAGTGCAGAGATGTGTGTGAACTATTTTTGATACAAGCTGTCGCGGTTTTGTGTTCTGTCTTCTGCTACTGAACTATCAGTGTGTGTTTGTACATGAACTTTTTGACAGCTTTCTCTTGCTTTATAGTGCAGTTATCATGGTTTTGGTCTTGTTGAATGCAGAAATCTGACATCTGCATGATACTCGTCTCATAACACCGTTAATCAACATAGCTGGAACTTTGTCAGTAGTCCCCTGCGCTGGTGAAAGATGTAATTATAGACTGACTATGCATGCTCTTGCTTGCAACTCATGCTTTTGCAGTTCGATTTCAAACATGGGGGGTGTTTAGTTTCTAAGAAAAGTGAAGTGAAAAAGTCGCATCGAACACTGTAGCACTTTTCGTTTGTTTGTGGTAAACATTGTCCTACCATGACCTAACTAGGCTCAAAAGATTCGTCTCGTCGTGTACATCAACTAGTTTTTTTTATTTACCCACGTTTAGACGTTTCTGGTCAAATCATCGAACTTTCAAAAATTCTCTCTCCAAACTTCACTATTCACCTATCACATCAAATCTCTTGAGACAATGTACACGACGAGACGAATCTTTTGAGCCTAGTTAGGTCATGATAGGACAATGTTTACCACAAATAAACGAAAAGTGCTACATGGTCCGATATGACCTTTTCACTTTACTTTTCACCTTTTCTCAGTAACTAAACACCCCCCATGTCTTTGAAGTACAATTCTGGATAAAGTGCTTATTCCCATGAACAAAGAGTTGGATTTGGGTGCTTCTTTAGTCGTTGGCATTTATGCGAGCAATATATTCACACTGAAATGATCGTCACGTATTTGTTGGAGCGGAAGCCACACTGCAGCTGCTCGTGTACGCTCTCGTCCTGCTGTACTCATGGTAAGACGCCATCAATCAATCGCTGTAGAAGGGCGGCATTTTGCAGAATAGGAAATGTGATCCCGTTTCGTCTGATCCACCGATTCCTGTCTCCTGGCAAATCGGCAGTCAGCGCTTCAGGCTCTGGTGGGGGAAGGGACGAAAACCTTTCAATCGCACTGAAATTTAGTTTGTTCCTCGTACATTCCCTACGTTCTCTCGCACGAGAATTGAATTGTTCCACTTTCACCAGCCTATGCGAGAAATGAACTGTTCCACCACAATCTGTATGGAATCACAAGAAGGCTACGTGCTACGCGCTCATGAAAAGGTAAGTCATACTCTGTATGACTCCAAGACAACGCTGCAAATTTTTTTTTTTGAAAAAAAAGACAACGTTGCAAGTACAAGTTCCTGGGAATGGGAATCTGATCCGGCACTACTAGAAAAACAAGCAAGAAGGGAAAACTGTTCCCTGTGCGGCTGGCTTGCCTCTTCTTCTCCGGTCAGCACCCGAGCGTCAGCACACGCCCTGACAATTGCGTCACTGTCACTTGCTCTTACTCACAGTCCAATACGCGGAAACAGGTTTGAAGATTCGATGCCAGTTCGTCCAAACTTTGCCGTTGACCTCCCCCATCTCCGGTTCTGCCAAGTGAGGCTGTGACATCTTTTTTGAGTAATCGGGACCAGTAGCATCGAAGGGTTGAACGGTCAGCACTGCCTGTCCTTGGTTTTGAATGTTCCCAGGTCTACCGAACTTTCCAAAAGCAATCCTTGTTGAGCTAGTGAGTGCCAACACACACACCAACATCGCACAAAAGAATCGGAGAACGTCATGGTGTATTGGTGTCCCTGTCTCGGTGAGAATAGGCATACTAGTAGTAGTAGCAGTTCAGGAGTATACTCAAGTGAGGTATCAAGTACATGCGTGCATATGCGACATTGCAAGTCAGCTGGGATGGGAAAGCAACGTATGAAATTTCTTTCTTCCTTTCTTTTTTTTTTTGATCGGGATGTGTATGGTCTGCAATCTTCATGTGTACTATACGCGTGCTTTCAGACAAAACAGAGGTTTAGAAGTTTGAGTTTGGTTTTTCAAAAAAGAAGTTTGAGTTTCAGCGCTTCATCTGAATGATCCCGGGGCGATTTGGATGAGCTATGGCTTCGATCTTTTAAGCTCTAGAAGTTTCTCGGAAAGTTGGCTTTAGTGGGTGATACATCAAAATGGTTATTCTCTCTTCTAGTTCATTTTCGTGCTTTGACTAAGCTTTTTTATGATGCAAGGAATTTATCTTCACAAATCACAAGCTCCAACAAAGAAAGTGGTACCATTTTATATTCTCCTCCTCCTCCACGATCGTGGTAAAAAAACTTTTACCAGATGCTCTTTCTACTAAAATTGGGTGTATGGAAGCCACACGATTCAAAGCAAACTTAGCAACAAAAACTCAACTTCCAAGCTCACAAATCTAACTTTTAAACTGATGTACCTAAAGTAAAACAAATAAATAAATGTATAGTAAGAGTTTACCAGGCAAAGAAAATTAAAAGCAGGTCACCGCGCCACGAATTTCCTGCCCACTAAAAAAGATGCCAATTTTTTTCGGCAGCTTTTCCCTTCCCTAGTAGTGCACGTAGCAATTTCCCCCAGCTCCTCCAGCACGATAACAAGTCTGACCAAAGACTGGTCAATGGACGACGAGCACCCAAATTTTAGAAAAATTGGCCGGAATTTCACTCGTTTTTCCCCGGTCAAACGTGCTCCCGCTTACCAACATCTAGAAGACCAGAAGTGTGTTGCACTAGCCCCAGCCAGCACCATACCCAGCTTGAAGTCATGGCCTTAAGATCCCAGACATGAATCATTCTATAACTACTAACCTTCCTCTTGAACAAGCATTGCTTTGCTTCCTTCCGTTTCGATCGTCTTCTCCGTTTGCTCTCCTACCTATCCTGCAAGCTTGCCGCCATTGCTCGCGTTTCCGAGTGAAGCAGATAAAAAAAGACCACCTGTTCTGTTCGTTCATAGAGATCAGATCTTCCTGTGTTCATATTGCCATCTTGGCTAACTAGCTCTTGTGTTTCTCCTCTGTTTCGCTGAACTTGTCATGATCCTTCCGCTGCTCCTCCCTGCAAGCCTCGCTCTTCAAATCGATCAGTCACTGCCAAACCGCGTCGCGTGATCAGAGCTGTTGTTCTCTGCCTCCGACAGTTCATCCTTGCTGCTGAATCGTTGACAGATTAGCCATCTGATCGTCCAAGAACCAGAGGTTGCTGAGTGCCGATCGGATCACTGGCTGTCGAACTCGAGATCGAGCACGATCCTGAAGCTTTGGTGCGTTTTCTGCAAGAGCCATGCAGGACGGTGCGGGAGCGGAAGGGGGCATCCAGCTGCTGCTGACGCTGCTCGCCGACGGCGAGGAGCAGGCGCGGCAGCTCGGGGAGCTGATGGCCGATGACCCGAGGTCCGGGGCGGAGCACTACAGGGGCGCGGCGCGGCGGCTGCAGTGCACGCTCGGGAAGGCGGTGGCCGTCGCCAAGGCCGTCGAGGCGGCGCCGGGGTCGTCGCGGGGCACCGACCGCTCCGACTCGCCGCGGTCGGCGGACGAGAGCTCCGGCGGGACGGCCGCGGTGGTGGAGGCGCAGGAGCGCCAAGGCCTGTGCAAGAGAAGGTGCGTCGTTCACTTTTAAAGTTTAAATTCGAATTTTGCTACAGCACATGCCGCCAAATGTGGTGCCACGGCTGCACACACACAATTTTGCTGGGGAAGGTTGTGAGAACCGGAAGTGGCACAAAAGTTGGAAACCACTGAAATTCACGGAAAAAATCTGCAAACTTTTGAAACTTTGTACAACTCTAGGTATATATGGCCGCGTTCTATGTGTCAGTATGCAAGGGCCAGATTCGATTATCCGGGCATACTGGCTGTGTTTTTTTTTAAAAAGACCCTATTAAGGTTTACAATATATATACGTATAGTATATTAAAAAATTCGGTAACAGTAGAATTAGTGCTAGATGTTTTTTTGTTTGGTAGTGCAATTGCTCCTTTTTTTCTTTTTCATATCTGTAAAGCTTGGTCGACTTTGATCTTAAACCTTTACATACGTATTAATACATAGAACATGACCTCACCTAGCTAGATCTGCACAAAGTTTCATATTTTTTTAAAGGCTCTTACATGACATATGTTTTTACATAAATTCGCACAATCCGAGGTCCGATGTACCGAACATTATTTTTTTATGAAATAATAAGAGAATTGCGCATCTTTGTATTAAGACAAATAGTTTGAATGAAGATTTTACAACGACCCTCATGCACCTCTTCCACCCAAAGTCCTTAGCTTCCTATTACATGAAACAACAACCTAGGGGTGGACAGAGACTACAAACTGAAATATTATTCATTTTTAACTTTTATTATATGCCCATATATCTTACTTGTAGCTAGTCCAGCGATGAGGCACACTTACCGGCCTCTGTCACAAACAACACGTGTTGTTGTGGCTCTTAAACCAAATTAGGCTATATCACACACACGTCACTGCCAGATGCACCGGCGATCCTAACCTCATTTGCTACCTGTAGCTGTCAATTGATGTCAACTAGCTGAGCTTTGCAAACCCGTATTCAGATATCATGTTTAGAGTTTACTAGGTGATTTCTTTTTCCCCCCGGAAAACAGAGACTTAGATGTGTACAAGAAGCACCTAGCTATTGTATCCATTCATAAAAAAAACGCTGAACTGGTATATAAACCTGAAAAATAATCAGCACTGCAGCCTGCAGGAAGAAGAATCATTATTCTTGCTTCTTGGTATCATAGACTACTGTAGATTGGTATCATTATTCTTGGTCATATAGAGTCATAGGCGATGATTGTTTGGTCAAAAAGAATGGCATTTTTGTGATCATAGGCATACATACACTCAGACTCAGTCAAACATCTGACTGACCCCTCATTTTCTTGGTCATGAACCATACAGGAAAGGTCTCCCCAGATGGACCGCAAAATTCCGAGTGCCGGACGCCAACCTGGAGGCCACACCAGACGACGGATTCAGCTGGAGGAAGTACGGCCAGAAGGACATCCTCGGCGCCAAATTCCCCAGGTAACCACCAACCCCTCAAACATCACCATCCAAAATCTGCATTAATTTCACACATTTCCATTTATTGTGCACTACTCCCTCCGTCCCTAAATAATTGTCGTCTTTAGTTTCCGTGCCACAACTTTGACTCGATTTGTAGAAAACATGTGCAACATTTTAATCTCCAAATAAATTTATTAAAAAACTAAATTTAAATATCTATCTAATGATATTTATTATGTATCATAAATATTAATATATATTTTTATATATTCGGTCAAAGAAGTTTCTCGGGAAGCGAAAACGACAGATATTTAGAGACGGAGGGAGTACATGTGTTTGAAGTTAAGCTGCGCAAATTTCGTAGCATGCGGTTGCTTCAAAAAGAAATTGTAGCATATGAATCTCACAAATTTTGTGCAAAAAAAAATCATTTGAAACAACGACTCAGCTCTGATGACGATATCGTTCTTAATTTGCAGGGGTTACTACCGGTGCACGTACCGCACGTCGCAGGGGTGCCCGGCGACGAAGCAGGTGCAGCGCTCGGACACGGATCTGTGCGTGTTCGACGTCACGTACCAGGGCGAGCACACCTGCCACCAGAAGCACCGCCACGCCGCCGTGGCCGCGCACGGCGGCGGCGGGAGCCAGTCGCCGCCGCCGCCGTCGCAGGAGCCGCAGCAGCAGGACCCGAACATGCAGCTGCTCATGGGCTTCAAGGACGCCCTCAAGGTGGAGACGGAGGCGGCCCACCACGACTATTACGACCACGGCCCCGCCTCCGCCCCCGCCGCGCCCTTCTCCTTCCCCTCCGTGCCCTTCCACCACCACGCCGCCGGCGAGGCGCCAGCCTTCTCGCCGCCCGGGTCCAGCTACAGCTACTTCTCCGCGCCGCATCAGCATCATCACTGCCCGGTGGTGGGCGCCGCCGGGAGCTACGACGACGTCGGCGTCTACGACTACGAGGCGGCGGCGGGGGCGGGCATGCGCGGGGCGGCGGCGGAGTCGTCGGAGCTCGGCGAGGTCGTCTCCCGGGCGACGACGAGCGCCCCCGCGGCCGGGTTCGACAACTACGCGTCGCTCTACCACCACGCCGAGCTCGACTCGCACCTGCCGTTCCCGCCATTTGGGGGCCCGTCCCATGGCCCATACCAGTAGGGAGATCGATCAAAGCATGCATATGCACAGTGACAGTGATGGCTGATGAACTGATCAGAACAGGCAGCCGGCTCGTAGGACACGTCTCGCTATTCCGGTCCTCGTTGAGGATTTTGCTGGGTTTTAGTTTCTCCCTTTCGCGGCAGTAGTTTTCCACTCTCGATCTCGCCATCTTAACATGATACCTTAGATTGCTTTACTCTGTAAATCTGTGATTATCTACTAGGGTTTATTTGGAACATAAGAATCTTTAGAATGATACTAAAATAGTACTATATTAGTAAGGGAAATTCCTGCCTGGATTATTCCAAACAAGACGTCTACTTTAGAGACCAATTAAAAGTTAAGTTACTGAAAGAAGAGGATTCTAGTCAACTACGGAGTAGTACTTCGTGTTAAATAAAAACGGCTTTGACTGGCGTTGTCGCCAAATGGCCGGTCGTCAGATTCATCCCCTCTCCACTCCTGGTCTCCTACCAGTGACTGCTGGCCCGGAGAATGGTTCAGAAATGCCGTTGAGAGTACTAGACTTGCAATAAGGATTTAGCTTTTCCGGATGTGTCGGTATATTAGGCCCTGCTTGCAGAGCTCCAAGAGCTGATCCTTCGGTGAATCAAGCTCTGTCAAATGTTTTCCAGAGAGAAATGATTTTCTGTTGATTCTGTGAAGTGATTATCTGGGAGACCGGGAGCTGAAAAAAGTAGCTCCTCTTGATTCTATGAAGTGATTCTCATTCTGATTTTGAGAGTTTATGCTAAAGAATTAAATATAATTAATTTCAGCCGTAGAATCACTTCTCTCGGAGAACCAGCTCCTATGAAAAAATTAAAATTAGATGGAGCTCTATCAAACAGACTCTTATTATTATGTTGCGTCATGTCGTGTCAATGGCAGGCTGGCTGGCCGTTTTTCTTGAACCTACGAGCAACGAGCCATGTTCTATACTCTTTAGAATGCTAAAATGGATCTAAAGACAAAAGACTGCTAAAATACTATGTACATGTACCGATGAAATGATATACCAATAAACTACTCTTCGTGATTCTAACATAACCTAAAGTCAACCGAACTGTCAAATGATCAATGAACTTCACAAACAGATAGCCTGTTCGGCTGGCTGATGGCTGGTGCTGATTTTTGCTGAGAGAAAAACACCGCTGGCTGGTTGATGACTGGTGGTTGGTGCTGTTTTTTACTGAAAAAAATACTGTTGGCTAGTGGCTGATAAGCCAAACGAACAGGGCATGACCGGAAGAAAAAAAAAAGTGAGCTCATCCGCTTCCTCCTCATCCACTTGCAAATCGACTGATACTTCAATAAAAAAAGCTTGCATTTCTAGAGGAAAAAAATTGCATAAAAAGTTTACATCAGAACATGGACGCACACCCAGCTTTGTTATCTTTCTTCAATCAATGTAGCAGCAGGACACAGATAAACACCGCAAAGCTCCACGACAGGAACCCTGATTGATGGGTAACCATCCGATCCATTGATCCTCCGTCCACCCAACGGCACTAGGCAGGCAGCGAGAACCTGAATCCGGCAGCTCTGCTTCCACAAAGCGCAAGCAACGCCAAGTGCCCACTCACTTCCTACCAAACAAACACATTCGGCAAGGCAAAGGCCGCCGCCCCACCACAAGTTGCAGCAGTATTGCGGCTCACCAATCAAGAACCGAATTGTCATAAGCACGAGGGTAAGACATCAACCAGATATTAAACTGAGATCACACATGGACGAGTCAGCTACAACGTGTCAGCTGTCAACGGCATCTGAAGTTCTGAACCAGGTGGTTTATCCTCATCCAGTTCGGCTGGAAATTGGAGAGCAAACCTTTGACAAAGTTTGCAGAGCTCTTTGTCAACCCAAGCCTTACGAACAGGAAGAAACCTATCGGAGCCGAGAGTACAGATCTTGTAGAGCTGACTGTTGGCCGCAACAATAAACAAAAACAAGATGTTGCAGAGCTGACGTTCTGTTTCTTGGCACGGGTTAGGCATGCCAAACCTTCTGTTGCTTTCAGTTAGGTTCCGTGTGTTCGTACTACGATCACTGAATTTTCCCGTCTTTCACCATGCTCGTAGCCCAGACAGTACGCACGCACGCACCCCACCAATCGGTGCACGAAACGGGGGGGAACCGCCGGCACGGCGAGATCCACCGCTGGATCGCCTGCGCTGCGGATCTCGGAGGCCGGCACCGTCACCGGAAGGGCCGGCCGGACGGACCGGAACCCATCGCACCGCACGGCGCGGCGCAAGTGGCGAGAAAAACTGGCGCTCTCCGCCTCTCCCACCACCACTGCCCCCAGTATTTACGCCCGCCTGCGCCTCGCCTCGGCCTCGTCCGGCCCCGCCCCGAGAGCGACCGGCACCAGCTGCAGCGCAGCCGCGCGCGTGCGAGCGGAATAATTAATTGGATATATGCCATTACAATTTTTTGAGATATGCCATTACAACTCGCGATATTGGAAACTTGTCATTACAATTCGTTGAATCGCTGAGATATGCCATTTTCTACGTCTTTGATGCTCTTGGACCCACATTGATGCTCTGGTATTTTCGTATGGACAAAAATGCCCCTACTAGTCTCTACTCCTCACTGGCCGACATGTGGGCCCCAAGCGGCATTCCCTTCCCTGTTCTTTTCTTTCCCCAATCATCTGCGCCGGCGGCGGCGTCCTCCTCAACGCCGACCCCGCACCTCCGCCGCTCCCGCATCCTCCTCCGTCGCCCAAGCCCCCCAATGCGGAGGAGACCGCCGCCGCCGCCTAGGCCGCCGCGGCCTCTACGCGCCGTTCCCGCCGGCGTCCCCCGCCGAGGCGCGCCTCCACTGCCGCGTCGCCGCCGCGTTCCAGGTGTTCAACGTGGTGCGCCGCCCGCCTGCTGCTGCTGCTGGTGGTCGTGCGCCGCAACCGGTCGAGGTGGGGTTGAAGGCGATGAATGGAGCGAGGGGTCGAGCGGGCGGGAGGCCGATGCGGCGGCGGAGAGCGCGAGCGCGGTGTCGTCGACGACGGCGACGGCGGACTTGGACGGGAGGCGGAGCGGGGATGAGTCCGACGAGGAGGCGTCCCACGACTCCTCCGGCGGCGAGGAGGCGTCGTCCGGCGCGTACGAGGACGGGAGGAGATCCATGGTGGGGGACATGGTGGGTGAGGACGCGGCATGTCGGGCAGTGAGGAATAGAGACCAGGGGTATTTTTGTCCATACGAAAATACCAGAGCATCAAAGACGTAGAAAATGACACGGCCCGAGCCGCGAGGGAAAGCGGAGTGGGGACGGGGGCCGAGGGGAAAGCCAGCGGCGGGTGGGTGCCGGGCCGCCCGCGCCGGTGCCGAGGCAGGAGCACTCCGCTTCCGCTCCGCCGCCCCCCGCCTGTCTCTGTGTCCCCGCTTCCGCCACCGCCGCCGCCGCCCTCTCGGCTCTCGCGATCCTTCCGTTCCAGTTCCATCCTCCCCTCCCCACACCGTTTTTAACAACGCCCGCTCCCCGTCGCCGCTGCGGTTTCCACCTCGCGCCCGCCCCCTCGCGTCCTCCTCTGATCCCCCAACTGGGCGCCCGCGTCCGCGCGCTGGATCTGGGCGCCCCCTGACGAATCGATGGCGCGGGCGGCGCTCGGATTGGGCGCCCGCGCGCTCGCGCTCCTCGTCGTCGCGTCAGGTACGCCGCGCCCTCCTCCGTCTTCGGCTCACGCTTTATAGCCCCCGGCGCGTCTGAATTCTGCTCAGCGCCTGCGCTCGCTGTCCCGATTGGACGATTCGTTCGCTCGGATCGTCTCGGGGTGCGTCGTGCGGGCTCGTTCAGCTTGGGAACACACTAACCAACCAGCAATCTAATCACTCGTTCCGGTGATGCAGTGGCGCTGCTTCCGCTTGTCAGCTCCAACAACGACGGGTACAAGCACTGCGAGGGAGTCGTCAGAGGCTGGGCGGATTCCTCTACTGGGCGCGAGAAGGATGGGGACAAGCTGAACCTCAAGGATTTGCTCTTCTTCCTCCACATTCCGAGGACCGGCGGGCGCACCTACTTTCACTGGTACGTTCGCTGGACTGAGCAATGGTTTGGTTCACCGGTGTGTAAGGTGGATCTCGCTGACGCTTCGTGTTTTGACAGCTTCCTGAAAAAGCTGTATACAAACGCGCAGGAATGCCCGCGTTCTTATGATAAGCTACGGTTTGACCCAAGGTGAGGAAAGTTAGTTCTGTACTCTGTTCAACTGCATCATCATATCGATCGGGCAGTTCAATAAAAACATACCTGTTTCATGAGCACTTCTCCTGAGTTCTTAACCATACCAGTGTTCTGGTTTTCTGTCTGAATCAGTAAAAGGAATGAGTATCTTCTTTGAATGTTGGGTGCCATCTGCCCTGCCTTTCAATTGGTCAATTCTATTTCCTTCATGGAAAAAGTACTTAGGAAATACTGTCTAGGGAAATTATCTTCTATTTTCAAATTTATATAATCTGTTATTCTATTTTACTTCATCTTGTCTAGTGAAATTTAAATCTTAGTGCTTACCTGTTGGGCGTAGGCAATTTGAAAACTATCAACCAGTATTTGTCCTGAGCTCAGTTCTAAGTTTTTCTCAAGATAATTTTCTTACAATTACTTATGAAATTTATGTCTTCTTATCAGCCATCCTGACTGCAAGCTGGTTGTTAGTCATGATGACTATAGCTTAACTTCCAAGCTGCCAAGGGAGAGAACTTCTGTTGTGACTATACTAAGAAATCCAGTGGATCGTGTATTTAGCACATATGAGTTCTCAGTTGAAGTTGCAGCTAGATTCCTTGTGCATAAAAACCTAACTTCTGCCAAGCAAATGACTACTCGCGTATTAGCAAAGTCTCGTTCTGTAAGTACGTTGGACATCTGGCCTTGGAAGTACTTGGTTCCATGGATGAGAGAAGATCTGTTTGCTAGGGTACGTCTATTCACTTCAATTCAATTCAACCTTTTGCTTAGATTTACACTTCATAGTGGTAGTAACATATGGTGTATATGATTGTGGGCGCAAAGTGCAGTTGTTCAAATGCAGCAATTTTGACAAAATGCTCTGTCACGATACTTGTTTTCTACATTTGAACCTTATCTTTTGGGATATTGTGTTTTTTATTCAACAATCAACAGGATCTTGGAATCCTGGATAGACATCTGTATCTAGTATTAACCAAAAGCAAACACGAGTTGTAATAGTCTAATAGAGAAACCAATTGATCCACCGTGGATTTTCCTAAAATCGGTAGAGAGCTTCTGGATGTGACAGTTTTCCTACCATCAATTTGCTTTTTTTGTTAGTATTCCAGGGTAACGATTCAACATCCTAGTTTTGTCAGTACGAGCGTTTCAGGTGTGACCCCCTTTAAGCTTCAATAGTAGTGACACTTAATTATTTTTAAGCATATTTGATTTGAACAATTAGGAGCATAGATTCAAATTTATCTAGGAATCAATAGATTTATAATAATGATTCTTTCATTACCTGTATTAGAATATTCCTTCAATGAGTGTGACATATACTGTAATTTTCCAGAGAGATGCTAGGGGGGATGACAAAGTGCATAGTAGCAAGAAGGTTAATGCATATGATGTGGAGGATATGGTTATGCCGTTACACCAGTACATCAATGATCCAGTTGCCCATGAAATCATTCATAATGGTGCTACCTTTCAGGTGTGATGACCTGTCACTTCATCTATATATCGAGTTCTCTCGTACTATTCCAGTATGGCTTTATTTGGCTACTCTCTATTTCTATTCTACAGGTATTCAAAATTGTAAATTGTCCTCCATCCATTTTATCTGGCCTCTGAGCATTAGTATTCTCCACATTAACAAATTACATTTATTGTAGTCGTGATTTGTAATTTCCATCCACTTTTGTTAATTTTCTATATTTCAATTATTTTCTAAAGATGATAATTTACATGTGTAGATATGTGGACATGTGGTAAATTGCATATCTTGCTACTATTTTTCATGAATAGATGATCATTCCCTACTTTAACAATCTGTATATGTCACACGATTCAGGCAGGCAATAGAAAACAGAACAATGTATCGTGTAGTTCGTTTTTCCATATCAATTTCCCAGTACACATTGTTTTGTCAAACTGATCGATTTGTATGTTCAGTAATTCTGTCGCAAATCCGCACTCAGTCCTGTGTTGTATCCTAAGCATGCTTATGTGTTATATCTTCTTTCGCAAGGACATCTGCCTGTAGCTGATTTCCCAGCCAGCTTTAACAATTTGGCTTATAATTTATTTCTGTTTACTCATGTTATCTTGCAGATTACTGGACTAACTAACAATTCATACTTTGATGGAGCACATGAGGTTCGACATTGTGTCAGAAACCATCCAGATCTTGGTCATATTGTGCTTGAAGTTGCTAAGGTATATACCAAAGAGATCAATGCCATGACTTGTGAAAGTCTGTTTTCAGTGTGCATTCCAATAGCTAAAGCATATGATGCATCTTTACTTTTGCTGACATGAAAACACCACTGCATTGACTATACTGTCATGCAGAAGGAATTTAAACATTAGATAATACATTATGACAATAACGCTTACTAAAACGTAAATATCCATTCACTATAGAAACTAATGCCATCAATTTCTAATACAGAATAGGCTGGACCAAATGCTGTATGTGGGACTCACAGAGGATCATGAAGAATCCGCGAGGTTGTTTGCTCATATGGTAGGGGCACAGGTGCTTTCACAATCTGGGACATTGAACTTGGATCTCAAGGAAGATGTACCCAGTGAGAATGGTAATATACATTAATCTGGTGGCCCTGACTTATAATTGTGCCTTCACTAGTTGTATTTATGTTACCTTAGACCAAGGGTGTCAGGTCCTCAGCTTGATCTTTTATTGAACCTGAAAGATAGTGTGACTTTTTTGGTTCAGACATTCCCAAACAAATTAGAAATGCATAGCTGGAAATTTCGAATCATCATATACAGAACCATACAGCATTACAGAGTCACAGTATGTGCATCCCTCATGTCAAAACCAACAAGTTTGAACCAGCATAACATTCAACAGAATTCAAACTACCACTAGATGCATAAGCAGCACTCTAACTGTGGTTGGTGTAGCTGTTGTAGTGGCAAACTTTTTTCTTCTTCATGATTTCTGCACATTAAAAACATTAGGGCAGGAAGGCAACATGCCTGGAAAAAGGTGACTTGAAAAAAAATAACTACATAAAGAAATCTTGTGATTACTTTGGGTGTATGGTTCTCCCTATTTTTTTGTATACTTTTGCCAGCGCAAAGATGATAAATGAGGATCTAATCTCAATACTTCTGTTCACAGACTCTCACCCATCCATGGTGGAGCCAGAGGAGGAAGAAACAAATGAACATCTGGTATGAGGGTGGTAACCTTATATTGCATATTTCCTTTTGCGTGATTAGATGGCAGAATCTGTGCAGTTACTCCATCTCATATTTCTGTTTTTCTTGATAGAATAGCACCAGTGGATGGCAAAATAATGAAGCCCTGAACTCCACCAGTGATGAACAAGGAAAAGGAAATGTAATACACTACCTGAAATGCTTTATTTTATTTGTGTAGAGTTTTCTACTATTATCTTGTGATCACAATGTTAATTTATTGCTGATGCCAGATGACTGTTGGTAAACTGATGGAAGCTTATGATACTTGCATTGCTAAACTGCGGAAGTCTCAATCTCACCGCCGTAAAGTATCCCTAAAGAAAGTTGAGGAAGCAAACTTTTCAAAAGAGGTAAGGTTGTGAAGTTTATGCACATTGAAGTTCTTGATATTTATTCTGTTTTGCTAGTGATACAAGTCTGCACCATATGTGGATACCTGATTCGTTTGTCTATCGATATCGAGCACAAATTGAGGCCAAGAAAAAAAGAAATAGGATACAAATGCTAAAGCTAATATGATCAAAATTTGACAATCATGCATGTGCATGTTTAACACGAAACTCCAATGATAGTTGGGGAACTTCTGCGTGTGTTTCTAGCTTATATATACGGAGTGCTTTCATGTTACAATGTTTCAGCAATGACATAGGAAGTTCTGTTTGCAGGCACGGAAGCTGGTACCTGAGGAAATTTTGAAGCAAATCATTTTGTTGAACAGCCTAGACATGGAACTTTATGACCATGCTAAGAAAATTTTTACCCAGGAACATCTGATGCTAAAAGCCCAACAGTCCATGGTGGGACAGCACAGACAATTGGCAGAACAAAAGGTATGTTCAAACTCAAAGGGCAATTCTTCATTATGTGGTTTGACAAGCTTTCCTGCCAGAATTGAGAACGTCAGTGATTTGTGTTGGACCATGGATGAGGTCCGGAGTGTGTACTTTGGCTATCCATGTTAACTGTTGCATGTGGTTTTGTTAAAAGCACTGCAATACTATCTCGATAACTCTGACGAATAATTCCCAGCTTGAACAGCCCCTGCCCCCTTTACTCTTTCTTGTTTCTTGCTCATTGTAAGATGTAATATGCCTATCTCCGCTTTTTTTCTATTAATAAAATTTCACAGCAGGGGCCTCCCTCGCTGGTTTCGGGTAAAAAAAACTGACAAATAAGGGAGTCAGATTCATACCAATAATTTTCAGTACTTGAGTATGTTGTTCTCCGTTTGATGTGCATAGGAACATTCAAATGTTACAACAGAATATAAGATTGATCTTTCTCGTATGCAGTAGTGGAACCATGGAAGTAAAGAATTCTTACTGCTGTTATAGCTGTGCTCACTGCTCAAATTAGCAAATCTCACATGCCTTGGCTTATCTCTTTCAGGGCTGGACAGACATCATCTGCAGCGACGGGATTTGCTCTCCTTGGATGGTGGCTATGCTTGGTCTAGGGATCTCAGCGATCATAGCTTTAGTCTCATTTGCTGTAACGACTAGAAGAAGAACGTCAAAACTTAAGGTTTAACAATGATTCATGAGGCAGCCTGTAGATTTTGGTGTACAGTCTGTCAGTCTGATGATGCCCTTGGCATTCTTTCGGATAAAGATGTTAACATCCACATAGTCATCGGTGTTAACAATTTAACATGCCAAAATCAACGGGATTTACCTTGATTAATGCTCAGTCACTTCCAAGTTAAATAAAAGCCTACAAAGATTATAGAACGATTTGGGATCCTGACCGGAACTTTTAAAAAGAATGTCTCAAATTGAAGACATTTGAATATTGGTGGTACGGAAACTGAATGCATATTAAGTTATTCCGTGCTATATTTCAGTGAACTCCAAGTTATTACAATCCATTGTCCCAAAATTGATTCCAATCCACCAGTAATTTGGAATTTCATAACTTTTTTTTACCGGAAAGAAACTTCCAATAGTCATCCGTGCTAGACAAATCATTAGCAACCAGATTACGTACAAACTCTGGTAATCTTCCGCTCGGACCAATCAAAAAAAAAAATCTTCCGCTCGGAGACCACAGCCATGAGCAGCTAGTAATCTTCCGCTCGCTAAATGGCATTTCCAGCTACAGGCGAAACATAGGCCTTCTCGATCGCTTGCTTCAGATCTTCAATGTTTCACCAGGCATCGGTCTCCATTATTATCCTGCCCATTCCAGACTCGGCTGCAGCCTCACTCAACTCCCTGCAGAAAAGCCAGTGATTCTGCATGGAACACATACATGGCTCCTGCGAATCTGAGATTACCACATGTCAACATCACCAGCACAATCCCTTCTACAAAACCCCCAACCTTTTTGGTTGTGTGGTGGCTGCAAAACTGTGGAAGGAAATTTCTTTGATTGTGAATAGGGACCTGGGGCAAAATTTTGAATCGATTGGGTGCTGTTGGCTGAGTAATAGGAAATTCTTGGTGATTAATATAATCACATCTGCAGCCTTGTGGAGTATTTGGAAACTTAGAAATAACATGTGTGAAAGTAATCAATCTTGGCAGAGCTTGGAATCTCTCTTGCAGAAGGTCGTGGTTGTGGCGCAGAATTGGACAATTCTGTGCACACCGGACAAGGAGGAGCTGGTGGCAGTTATATCAAAGCTAAAATTGCATGCAAACAGAATAGAAAGACTCTCATGGACAAGTATGGGATAAATGATGAGCTGGCCGATTTCCTGATGGCTGGATCAGAGGAGGGAAGTAGCTACTTCGCCGAAACAGGAGGCCCTGAAGAACTACCGCTTGCAGGACGCCTGATGAGTTTGGGCATGCTGATTCATGGGAGGAGCCAAGCCTGAAGCTCGGTGACATCAAAGCGAATGGAGAGTTGGGCGCTCCGTGGGTGTGAGTTAGGCGTTTGAGTGGTTTTCTTTTGACTTTGTATCGTTTGTGTTGTGGTGATGGCGGGGTTTCGCCGAGGTGCGGTGCCGGAGCATCAGATGTATCGTGGACAAAAGTGCTTAAACGTTCTTGTCTTCGGTAAGGCAGGGGTCTTTTGACCCTAAAACTCTAAAAAAAACAAAACCCCCAACCCACTGCATTGCTTCTAGCATCAAATGTAGTGTCGGTGTTGATCTTCACATCGCTTCTCTCTAAGGTTTGCACATCAATTTTGAAACTGTATCATGAAGGTGTTGAAAAGCGAGAAATATTGAGGTGTATTCACAGAAGGAAGGGGACCTGCTTTCGTGGGCCAAGGACGTTTTTGGGCCGAAAAAATGACGGCACACGCATCCGCAATGCTTCTTGGGCTGCCAACCTGCCACCACCACACGCGCGCACGCATCCGCTGCCAGCCAGCAGCCAGTCAGCCACACCACACACGCACGCAACCCACACGCTGTCAAGGCGGTGGTTTTCTGAGCTAATCCCCACACGCAATCCCTCCCCTAAACCCTTGACACCCGACTCCGCACTCCGCTGTTGGTGGCGAGGAAGACACGGAGGCGGAGGGAGAGGTGCGCTCCGGCCGTCGCCTCCGCCGGTTTCCATGGCGTCCCCCACGAACTCTGCACCTAGCTCGCCTCAGGATCCGAGTGTAAGCTCCCCTTCTTCTCATCTCTCTCCCTTCTCATAGGGGTTTGGGGTTTTCTGGTGGGGGCTGGAAGTTTCTGGGAGGCAGGTTGCGGCTACGGCCGCCGCCGGAGACGAAGCAGATGAAGGGGTTTTGTTCACGGGTAGTCGGGTGCGAGTTGTAGAGAAGTCGCTGCTGCAAAATCATAGAGGTTGGAGATCCCACAACCTTGTTTCTTCGTCTCCAATGTTGAACAGCAGACCATCGTGTGCTATTTGCGGATGTCCCTCATCCCCATATCATCAGCATCCATCCGGAGCCAGCCCTTTCCCATCCCCCCTCTCTGATTCTCTCCAGTGCACCTCCCGATTTCCTGCCTTCTTCTTTGTTGTTCCGATTATCAGGGTAACCTTGCTGTTGTTGAAGCCAAACTAGATCTCGGTTATTGCAATTTGCACGGGTGCGATGGCCTCCCCGAGTCCCCGTGGCCTCGATCTGACTGCTGTGAATGGGGTTTGCGACTTGGAGGTACGGCAGCAGAGTTCCTTGTGCCACCAGGGAGATGACAGGTGACTGGCAGTTGCTAGAGGGTTTCTTTGGTGGGGTTTGGAATTTCTGGTAGGAAGCATGTAACCAAGTTAGGTGTGGGCAGCATTGTCATTGTGAGATCATTGTGAACCAGGCTTGTTGTCACATTTTGGGGGCAGCACCAGCAGCACTTGTTATAAGAATGGAACTAGGATCACTGTGTCTCATGGAGGGCAAACTGGGTGCTGGCCCCTCCTTCCCACCAAAATATTACTAGTAATTGTCTACCCCTAATACATGCATGATTACAGTTACTTGTACATATATATGCTTGTGAATGTACAATAGTTCTTAAAAATCCTTCTGATCTACTCATATTTCTTAAGGGACGGAGCCAGGATTGCCGCCTAGGGGGGCTCATTTCCCTTCTCCTTCCTCCAGTCTTCCCTTCTCCTTCGTCCAGCCCCCCCTTCTTCTTCCTCTCCCTTCATTTTTCCTCCCTTCTCCTTCCTTCTTCCCTCTTCTTTTCAATGGAGGACATGGCAGTAGGGGGGGCTCCCCCCCCCCCTATTACTCTCTGTTGTGTTCAGTTCATGCAGCACCAAGTATTCTACTTTACTGAGATTCTTGATGTGTATGTGAGCCTATCTTGTTCTTCTTTTTGTTGGGGATTGGCAGACAGTTGCAGAGTTTCTTGGAAGTAACTTGTCTCTGGCTACACCTGGATGCCAGAGATAAGGTAGACAGTTGCCATTTGTGGGCTGGCAGAGCTGTGAGTTTTTCTTTTTTGTGGGGTTTGCAAGGGACTATAGGGGAATTTCTGGGAGGTACATCACTGAACTGGGTGTGGGCAGCGTTGAGATCCTGGTCACTGGAGTTTGTTATCACTTTTTATGGCAGTAGCAGTAGCATCTGCACTGCACTGTTTTTTGTTGTCTTCATTAGCAGCAGTAAATATTTTGTAGATTTGTTATAGCAGCATGTCTGAAAATCTGATCTATGCAAAACATAAATGTGTCCTTTATTTTGTTGCTGCATTGCTCTTTGTTGTATTGTTGGTTAGCAGTGCCAAGTATTTTGAAAATGGTTGTAGTAGCTAGTAGCAAGTTTGAAAATCTGATCCATGTGAACATCAACATATTGTTTGTTTTGTCGTAGGCTGAGACCAGGCCTTTCCTTCATGGAAACAATGTGAAGTTTTCAGTTCGCTTTTGGAGGTCCCTGAAAAGGATGTTTATTCGTTCCACTAAGATACTTAAGTTGAATGACGAAGTAAGTACCGTTTTTGCAATACATGATACATCCCATGTTGAATGGCACTTACTAATCACTATACATCCCCTGTTGCGTGATTCATGGACCTTACAATAACTGTGTTTGCAGATGCATGCTTCTTGGATGAGTTACATGGCCAATGCTGCAGTTATGGCTATTTTGACACTGAATATCTACAGTGCTTCCTACTTTTTGGCCTGGAGAAAAGAAGGATCACTTTGCCACATCTTCCCGGACTCAGCCGGTGCTCCTACCCCAGCCAACCTTTCTGACTCAGCTGCTGCATCTGATAGGACCTTCACTACTTTGATACAGCTTATTGTGGTCTCAATTCCATTTACTTGCTTACCCATGGGACTTGGTATCGGAGGTTGTGCTAAGGCATCAAAAGAAGCAGTGCGCTTTCTGGGGTGTGCAACAGGGCTGGTTATATTGGAGATCATGTACGTCATTGCACTTGGAGCTGTTATGACTACATGCATGTCACATGTCTCTGGTAAAGTTTTAAATGCTTCAGCTCTTTGTGATATTTTCTTCTTTTTTTGTTTGTCAATTAGTTATGTTTGAACTTTTCATGTACCAGGTCGATCAGTAGCTATGGTAACTTTGGTGCTGCTTAGTTTACTTTTGCTGCTCTGGGGATGCTGCTGCAGCTATCCAAAGGTAAAATTGTTGTCTTCCATTAGGACGAGTCTCATGTGCTCCTTTTCACCAAACTGCAACAACATAAATCTTACACCCTCAGCACCGAATACAAACCAAATTAACACCTCTCCTCCCTCCTATCCTCTGTGCACCATCCATATCATCTTGCATCATAAAAAAGTTAACCACCTCACACGTCAGCACCTCTGTGCTTCCCCTCCGATCCTCTTTCTCCAATTTCCTTGTTCATGGGTCATGTCAACAGTTCACACTAGCTTTGTTGCTGCATGTTCTTGCTGGTCTCTTCATCCACCGCCGAGTTGAGTCCATGTCTGATCACCCAGCAAGCACCTTCACGCTAGCAGTACATTGAGCATCACAATCTAACTAGCACATTTAGGCTAGCATCAAACCGAGCCCACAAATCCATGGCTCAATTTATTACTGCCTGTCTTGTTCTAACAAACTGAGATCCCAGCAAGCACATTCAGGCTAGCAGTACATTGAGCTTCACAATCTAACTAGCACATTTAGGCTAGCATCAAACCGAGCCCCCAAATCTATTGCCCAATTTATTACTATGACTCCTGTGCGCTCACAAAGATAGTCTGACATGCGGGGCCTACTTCCACGTGCCATGCACGCACGAGCCACGCCAGCTATCATTAGAAATCACTTTGAAGTTGTGATGAATATTAGACTCCATAACAAGCTTAGGCGGTAAATTTGACTTATTCTTCAATTTGCTTGCATTTTCTCCATTATCAGTGCAACCTTGTTCATGATTCTTGTTACATTTGCAGCGGTTGAGGTATGCTGTGCTCTGCAAGTGTTGCTGCTCTGACATTGATGATGTGAACCCGGATGAGTTGGTATGAGCTGTGGATGGCGAAGACTGAAGATCTGAGCGGCCGGTGCCTGGTGGTACTAAAGCAATATTTTGAGGGAGGTTAATTTTGAATGACTGTTATGATCATCAAGATTATGTTGCTACTCTCTTCGGTTTAGTCTCTTCTAATCGAGGCCACTTCAGTTTACATGTAAACTGGCTTGATCGTACCGAATTTTGCTCACTTACTCCACGGATTGTTTGCGTCTAAAAGGAATCAGTATAATCTTTGCATGTTGGCATTTTTTGTCTGGCAAATTTGAACTTCTCTTTAGCTGTTCTGACTGGAATTCGATGCAGCATGCTTAACGGAACCTGAATATTATATCGCAACAAGTCAAATTGGAGTGTTAACTGCAAAGCATGCCTTAAAACTGAGCTATGGGCTAAATCAGCATCTCTTCAATCTGGGCATCGAAATTAAATAGACGCTGTGAACAACCTTGTAAATACAGCTCTGCGCCGGTTCCTGTATCAGTCTTGTTTGAATTATCCTCGCTCTGTTCTCCCCCAGCTTACATATTATAAGCTGCTTTTTTTCACAATCCCCAAACATACATGCCGTAAACAGTTAGCACTCGTTTTACAGTTATCCCATTTATATGCTGCAACGTGCCACATCCAACTTATTAACCTTTTTTTTTTCCTCGGATATCCAACTTATTACCTGACGATCTTCCTGTACACAAAAAACTTTTTCCGTTTGGAATGAGTTGTTTTGGAAGAACGTCGAAATGCTTTATCATATATATGTACACAAACAAATCTTCACGCACTGAGCGGCTCCTACAAGAGCAATTTCAGTGTAGCATGGAGTTTAAGATTCAGCAGGTGGAAACCACGTATGACCGCACAACAAAGCCTATGTTTTCTTCCTGGAATATTTTTTGTGAATATAAATAAATATGTAGGAAAACATGATGAGCAAGATCACGTTTGGCTATATGAAACGTTTCTGATTCTAGGTAGAATCACCTGAATCCCTACCAAATGATGAAAAACATGGAAGTGGAATATTTCATCTTAAATCACCTTGAAACGTTTCTCATTTTAACACTAGGAGGGAGAATCACCCAAAATGGTGTTTCGTGGTGATTCTGTCCATTTTAGGGAGGATCTAGTTTGATAGCCAAATGAATTGTGCAAGTGATTCTGTTTCAGCAGAGAATCTAGATCTGAAACATTTCTTAGAGAAACTGGAACGGTACCAAATAGGGCATAAATAATGTATAATGTATAAATGTTAAAATAAAAGAGTACTACTAATTGTCACAGCATTAAGTTTATCACCAATAAAAAATTTCCATGTTCCACAAAGTAGAGGTAGAAACAACATGATAAACAAACAACTAAACCATCACTTTATTCTTGGACACAAATAAATATTCCATGGAATGAAAGAAATATATGGAGAAAACATGATGGGTACTATAGCGATATGAAATGAAAGGTCAAAGAAGATTAAAGACTGAGAGCTTCTTACGTTTTACATTTCTGCTGCTGCTGTTTCTTCTCTTTTTCTGTACTAGTGCCATATTCGCCTCAACTGGTATTATATTCATAGAATGGGTGGCCTTTTTAAAAACCATAGGGGAACCCTTAGAAGAAAAGAGAACATTTATTTCCATGCCACATCATGTTCAGTTCAGTGTTACTCAAACAAAACAGAGATACAACTATAATGTAACTGTTAGGCTGAGGCATCTGTTTCTTCTGAACCTAATTAGCTGAAAATCACTGCAAAGATATTTTTGAAAATGCAATAAATGTAACTCTTTCCTCTTTTTAACGCCCTAGAATAGTTTATTTTCGGGTCAAAAGGTATAAACAACCAGCTGCCGATGCTTAATTGTCAAGTCACAGTACCTGTTCCATATGAGTGATTAATAGCACTTTTTGGTAACAGAAACAACGAGCAACAAACATATTTTTCTTTTTCCTCTTCTCTCCTTAAGAGATCACTAAAAACTAAAAGGACAAGATAGACTTATCTCAAGCAACTATGCATGCAATTAGTAACATTCTCCAACACATCTATCAAGATAGTAGGACATTCTTTCTTCAGATGCTTGTATCCTTGGCTTGCCACCACATTATCCATTCTGTTGGTTGAGGCAATAAATTTAATGCAAGCATTTTTTAGGCTATCACAGTGATGCTGGTAAGCTAGAGCTAACAAGGTAGCAACATTCTCAACATCAAGACTCTTGCAAAGAATGCCTTCACAAATCAGCTTTAGCCTTTCCATGGCATACCTGTCTGCAGCAACAAGCAAGTTCTTTATAATTTCTTTCCTTTCTTCAGCATCATCAAAACCTTCCATGGAAATCATTGAATCTCTGTAAATGAAGTAAAGCAACGCTCTGAAAACATCAGGTTGCATGTTCTTGAATGGTTATGCTTATGCATTCCCTTGTGTTGTCAGCCATTGGCCCATACAACTCCGCATCGAAGACCGGTGATCGCATTGCAAGCACAATCTTATGGGCCGTCAATACCTCCTCTTGAACCTTGAAAACCACATCCACTCCTCTCTTCTCCTCTAGCAGTTTCCCAAGGTTCTCTGACAGGTCCGAAGCCGGAACTCGAACCTCGAATCTGGGGGTAACAATGGCGGCAGCAGTCGTCTCCTCCACCCGTGGTTCCTTAGCTATAACAGTGACATCACACTCTATCACGAGGCAGTCATCTTTTAAGTACGTGGATGCCTCCAGCTCGCTCTTCTTCTTGAAACGACGCCCCCCCAGGCCAACGCCTTTAGAAAACATCATCTTCGGCGTCGCCTGGTTAACCACAACCGTCGACTGCATCGTAGCCTGATCAACCAACCTGAAGCTGAAGCTTGCCCTCGCCTGCTTGTTCTTGCTCACAAGATACAGGAAGACAGCCACGTAGTCCACGTACTCTTCTGACGAGGTGTAGCCGTCTGGGTAGAAATGGATGCGCCAGTCGCAGCCGCCGACGGCAAAGGTTGCGGACGAGATGGAAGCGCCGGCGCCCAGGGCCCTGTGCAGGCTGTATCCGGCGATCTTGAACGCGTGCGTGCCCCGCGCCGTCACTGGAGTGCACGTCGACGCCGTCGTCCTCGTCCTGCTGGGCGCTTGGGACGCCGCCATGGGAGGAATTCAGGAAGGATGGAGCTGCGGCGAGATTTCAGGTTGCGCAGAGCGGCGGGTGCGGACGGCGAAGGCGATCAGGGTCTAGGGAAAGGGGCGGCGCGAGGGGTTACCGGGTTACTGGGTGTCTGGGTTAGTTAGGTTTTAAATTTGAACGACATCAATCGCAAGGCAGGAGGGGATGGATCGTCAAGTCGTTGGATCTCTCTCCGAGAGACTAGATGATGCATCTCTGTTGAGTTGTTGACATGGAACAGTGTGGAGCTGAACCTAGAAAAACTCTCACCTTGCACATCGAGGTAAAAGTAAAAACAAGAAAAAAAGTGTAATCAGTCCGATTCTTTACACCTCTGTTGCAATATCTAGCTGCCTCATTCTATCTTAATTTGGTTGGGATTATAAACGCGACCATCACATACAAAATTACACATCAAGTTTATTAAAAAATTTAAAAAAAAAACATTCAAGAGGCAGACAGGAATACTTCTCTAGATTTGCCCAAGATCTTTGGAATTCATTTTATCACACTTTGCGATTTGGATTGTGTTCCACACTTCCACTTCCACGACATAGTTTGGTTCACACTTGTAGATATTCAAACACAAATGAGGCAAATAATCTAACAAACTCGATCTGTCCACTCGATCAAACAGTGATTTATTAATAGGCACCCCAGGATCTCAGCAACAAAAATAATGTGTCAAACATGTTTTGCTGATTTTAAATATCCTCTGCTCTAGAGATCCCTACAAACTGAAAGCAACCATGCATGCACCTAGCAACGCTCCCCAACATATCTACAAAGATAGCAGGGAATGCTCTTGGCACCACATTGTTGATTCTATTTGACGATGAGGTGATGAATTCAACACATGCTTGTCTGAGGTTATTGCAGTAGTGCTCCTCAGCCAGAGCCAGCATGGTGACCACATTATCAGCATTCAGACTTCTGCAGAGAATGCTCTCGCAAATCAACTTGAGCCTCTCCAGGGCATACCTATCTGCAGCAACAAGCAGATGCTTAGTAATTTCCTGCCTGTCATCAACACTACAACCTTCCATGTCAGGCATCTCATCGGTGTATATGAAGTGGAGCAATGCTCTGAAAGCTTCAGGATGCATGTCCTCAATAGCTACGCATTGCCCTGTGCTTGTGCCCTCCGCCGCCATTGGCCCGTAGAACTCGGCGCCGAACACCGGCGACCGCATCGCAAGCACGATCTTGTGGGCGTGGAAGAGCTCGTCTCTAACCTTGAAAGTCACATCCGCTCCTCTCTTCTCCTCGAGAAGTTTTCGAAGGTTACCTGACAGATCCGAATGCGGCGGCGGCGGCGGCAGTTGAGCGACCTCGAACTCGGGGACAATGGCTGCTGCGGCGGCGGCCACCGCCCGTGGCTCCTTGATTACGAGCACGTCGCACTCGATCACGAGGCAGTCCTCGTTCAGGTACGCCGCCGACGCTTCCAGCTCTGTCCTCTTGATGAAACGGCACGTGCCGAATTCAGTGCCGATGGCCACCTTCGGCTTCGGCGCCGCCGCCGCCGGAGCCGAGGACGACGACGGCAGCCGCTGCCTCGTGGCCTGGTCGACCAGCCTGAACTCCACGCTTGCCCTCACCTGCTGGGGCTGGGCGTTGCTCTTCTTGCTACTGCTGCTGCTGCTGGTCAGGAGATGCAGGAAGACCGCGACGTGGGCGGCGTGATCCTCCGACGAGGAGTAGCCGTCGGGGTAGAAGCGGATGCAGAAGTCGAAGCCGCCGACGGCGAAGGGCGCGGACCGGACGGATTGGCCGACCCCGACGCCCCTGTGCATGCTGTAGCCGGCGATCTTGAAGACGTGCGCGCCCCGCGCCGCCTCCGGCGTGCACGTCGACGCCGTCCTCGCTGCGGGCCTCTGGGAAGATGCCATGGCCAGATTGCAGGTGCAGAAGTAAACAGATTGCACCTGGTTGCGGGCTTTTGGGAAGATACCTCAGCATTCTGCATATATCATTCTAGTTATGCACCCAGCAACTATACGATTGCATGCAGATTTGCTAACGTAGTTGTCATGGACCTGCCTGTGGCATGTCTTGTGGGCCGTTCGTCATCAAGCAAGAAAGGATGCTGGCCCAGTTGCTGTTAATCAGACCTGGGCCTCAGGCCCGCCTCAGCGCTCACCTTGCGTCTCCCATCGAGAAGACGAACGAGCCAAATAGGAATTATGCCGAATCCAGGCCACAGCTGTTCGATCGGACGGTTCCCACGCACCCAGGGGTGGTCGGTATTTGAAATACCGTCCACCCCGGACATGGCCTGTCGGCGCGCGGCTCCTCGGCTCGCCAGAGCGCCACCTCGTCCGCAGTGCTGCTCGCCGGCCGGCCCACCCACCACCTGGCCCTCTCAGCAGAATCATATCCACGACGACGTCAATCAGGACAGCTCGCCGTTCTCGGTGTCCTTGACCTTGAACGCCGCGGCACCCATAACACAAGCTCCACAGCACCACCACCATCGAGCAACAAGCCTAGGGGCACGCCGCGCGCCGCTGATGCCCTGGCCGGGCGTCCCCGACGTCGCGGCCGTTGAGGCCGTACGTCGTGGCGTAGCCGATCGGAGAGGCATCACCGCGCATCCCGACGCCGGCGACACCGCCTTACTTGCATTGGGTATGCGTGTTAGCAGGCAACTCCTAGCTCAAGCCTCAAGGGAGTCGTTTGCGCGCGCGTCGTTGGCCGACCGCGTTCACGGCGCGCACCGGCTCGAGTTCTTCGATCCTGCAGGTGCGCGGCGTTTCACAGGGTGACAGGGTGCACCTGAGCAAGATCCTATCGGAGGAAGCGGCGGCGAGGTTTCCGGCGTCCTGGAGCAGCGTCGTGCGCCTCCGCGGCTGCGCCGCGCTCCCGCGATCCACACGACTTGGCCTCAGACCCAAGCTCTGCGGCGAGAAAACGAAACGAGTCCGGTTGCCGCCTTGACGAATCGAAGCCACAGGCGTGCGATCTGACGGCCTCCAGGGACTCGGGGGTGGTCGGTATTTCAAATAGGAAAAAGTCTAAATTCCTCCCCTCAAGTATAGCGAAAGTTCGGATAACCCCTAAACTATGTTTTGGTTTAATTTGCCCCCAAACTATGTTATTTAGTCCAACTTACCCCTTAACACAATTTATCTTTTTTGTTTCTCCATGCACAAGATGAATTTTAATTTGAGACTTTGCAGGGAGGTAGTGAACATCATAATCTATATTAGAAAATAATTTACGAATTTTTCATCACTAATTTCTATATAATATTATATTTTAAGGATAACTTTATTATTAAATATATTACCCTATCAAAACAGTGACAAAAAATTATGATATATTTTTTTAACATGTATTATATTGTTTGTTATAATTTTACAAAAGTTAAACTTTAAATTTCACTTGTGCATGAAGAAACAAAAAAGACAAATTATGTTAAGGGGTAAATTGAACCAAATGACATAGTTTAGGGGGTAAACGGAACCAAAACATAGTTTAGGGAGTTATCCGGACTTTCGCTATACTTGAGGGGAGTAATTTGGACTTTTTCCTTTCAAATACCGTCCACCCCAAGTCCCCAAGCCTCGCCATGGCCGCTGCATCTGCTTCTCCTCGACTCGCCAAATCGAGCACGGCCGCGCCCCAGGAGCTTCTCGCCGGATCATAGTGGTCCATCCCACATTCCCACGTCACCCGCCGTGAGATCGCGGTGTTCCGACCCAGCCCAGCTGGCCCGCTGATCGGCTGCCTCCACGAGACCGCGCGACGCCGCCGGCGTGCCGTTCCCTGGGCGAGGCCGGCGGCTCGACCAAGTTCCGGCCGGCGACTGCGTCACTAGCAGCTAGGCATAGAAAGCGTCAAAGCGCCTCCGTTCGGTGGCCGGGCACCGCCGCGAGGACGCGCTGCTGCTGTCACGGGGATCTCTCAAGCCACCACACGACGTCGTCAGCGTTGACAGCACGGGGCGATCGAAACCAAACCGGCGTGGCCCTGTGCGACGGCTGCTGGCCGCGGCGTGCATCTCCTGGGCAGCCTGGGGACACGTCCTGATCGTCCCGTCGGTCCACAGAACCAGCCGTGCAGCCATGGCCTTGGTCGGGGTCGGCGCCGGCTAACGATCGACGAGACCTCGACGCCGTCGACGCCGTGTTCACGAACACTGGCAGTACCCTAAGATACCTGTCTGCAGCCACGAGCAGGTGCCTGACCATTTCCCTGCCGTCGCTCGCATCAAATCCCTCCAACGAGGGCATCGAATCCGTGTACACGAAGTGAAGCAGTGCTCTGAACACATCCGGATGCATGTCACCCCGGACATGGCCTGTCGGCGCGCGGCTCCTCGGCTCGCCAGAGCGCCACCTCGTCCGCAGTGCTGCTCGCCGGCCGGCCCACCCACCACCTGGCCCTCTCAGCAGAATCATATCCACGACGACGTCAATCAGGACAGCTCGCCGTTCTCGGTGTCCTTGACCTTGAACGCCGCGGCACCCATAACACAAGCTCCACAGCACCACCACCATCGAGCAACAAGCCTAGGGGCACGCCGCGCGCCGCTGATGCCCTGGCCGGGCGTCCCCGACGTCGCGGCCGTTGAGGCCGTACGTCGTGGCGTAGCCGATCGGAGAGGCATCACCGCGCATCCCGACGCCGGCGACACCGCCTTACTTGCATTGGGTATGCGTGTTAGCAGGCAACTCCTAGCTCAAGCCTCAAGGGAGTCGTTTGCGCGCGCGTCGTTGGCCGACCGCGTTCACGGCGCGCACCGGCTCGAGTTCTTCGATCCTGCAGGTGCGCGGCGTTTCACAGGGTGACAGGGTGCACCTGAGCAAGATCCTATCGGAGGAAGCGGCGGCGAGGTTTCCGGCGTCCTGGAGC
>OAMR01000022.1:1423734-1435879 GCA_900205405.1 Echinochloa crus-galli | reverse complement strand
ACTTTGATGAATTGATTAAACTAGATTTGAATTTCAAAATTTTCAAATGATCTCGGTTGAAAAAAACTCCCTAAATAAAAGTTGTAGATCTTTAAAAGTTATGAAACTTTGTAATTGATAACTTTTTTATTTAAAATCATCTTATCATATTAAACATAGTCTAAATTAATTTGCCGTGTGTCCCGTCAAGACACCACACGGCAAACATACTTGACCCCACCCACGGCACCCTCTCTCTCCTCCCACGTCGCCCGGCCCTACCTCCCAGCGCCCACGCCTACCTCCCAGCGCACACGCCCTTCTCTTCTCCTCCTTTCCCTTCTCTCTTCTCCTCCTCCTCTCCTCAATCTCTCTCCCTTGCACCGCCGGCTCCCGGTCGTCGCCTCCCTCGCTCCCGACCGCCGCCTCACTTTCCTCCCTCCCGGCCGCCACCTCCCTCCCCTCCCTCTATCTCTCTGTGGCCTCCGCCGCCCCGACGTTCTTGCTATCTTGTCTACCAGACCGGCCGGCCCCGATCCGCTTACCTTTAACTTCCTAGTTCCTATGCAAAGGTGAACCAAAAGAACTAAACATGACCATGCTGCCTACCCCTTCTTCCAAATGGTATGAACTCTGTAAGGAACAAGAACAGCCACGGAAGGATGTGCCTTCCATTGCTATGCAGCTGTGATCATCATCACCGAATATATGTACATATCGTCCCATGCTTAACCTTTTGACCTCTATACCACCAGACCCTTGTGATGTGCTCGACTAAAAGACTACACTGCTCCTCGTGCATACAGATGTCGCCATCAAGTGTGGCACACTTTTATTTTCCTTATGTCTTCTATTCAATTCAGTAGGTGCATCTTTCTTGCATAGTCCTCTTAAGTAAATTGAACCAAAACATAGTTTAGGGAGTTATCCGGACTTTCGCTATACTTGAGGGGAGTAATTTGGACTTTTTCCTTTCAAATACCGTCCACCCCAAGTCCCCAAGCCTCGCCATGGCCGCTGCATCTGCTTCTCCTCGACTCGCCAAATCGAGCACGGCCGCGCCCCAGGAGCTTCTCGCCGGATCATAGTGGTCCATCCCACATTCCCACGTCACCCGCCGTGAGATCGCGGTGTTCCGACCCAGCCCAGCTGGCCCGCTGATCGGCTGCCTCCACGAGACCGCGCGACGCCGCCGGCGTGCCGTTCCCTGGGCGAGGCCGGCGGCTCGACCAAGTTCCGGCCGGCGACTGCGTCACTAGCAGCTAGGCATAGAAAGCGTCAAAGCGCCTCCGTTCGGTGGCCGGGCACCGCCGCGAGGACGCGCTGCTGCTGTCACGGGGATCTCTCAAGCCACCACACGACGTCGTCAGCGTTGACAGCACGGGGCGATCGAAACCAAACCGGCGTGGCCCTGTGCGACGGCTGCTGGCCGCGGCGTGCATCTCCTGGGCAGCCTGGGGACACGTCCTGATCGTCCCGTCGGTCCACAGAACCAGCCGTGCAGCCATGGCCTTGGTCGGGGTCGGCGCCGGCTAACGATCGACGAGACCTCGACGCCGTCGACGCCGTGTTCACGAACACTGGCAGTACCCTAAGATACCTGTCTGCAGCCACGAGCAGGTGCCTGACCATTTCCCTGCCGTCGCTCGCATCAAATCCCTCCAACGAGGGCATCGAATCCGTGTACACGAAGTGAAGCAGTGCTCTGAACACATCCGGATGCATGTCCTCGATGGTCAGGTATGGCCTCGCCGCCGTGTCCTCCGCCATTGGCCCGAAGAACTCGGCGTCGAACACCGGTGACCTCGTCTCGAGCACGACCTTGTGGGCTTGGAAGAGCTCGTCTCCCACCCTGAAAGTCACGTCAGCTCCCTTCTCCCCCTCGAGCAGCCTCCATCCGACAGGTCCGGAGCCGGCACGCGCACCTCGAACCCAGGCATGACCGCCGCCGTCTCCTCCACCCGTGGCTCTCCGATCACGGTGACGTTGCACTGGATGATGAGGCAGTCGTCTAGCAGGTACGACTACGCCTCGATCTCACTGGCCTTCCTGATGCTGAAGCCTGAAGGTGCCCCAGGAATAATTACCGGCGCCGCCAGTGTCGTCGGCGTCAATGGTGCTGAAGATCACCACCGGCGTGGGCTTGCGGTGGATCGGCGTGGCCTTCCCCGTGGCCTGGTCCACCAGCCTGAAGTCGAAGTGCGCCCTCACCTCGGATCTCTTGCTCATGAGCTCAAGGTCCACGACGACGCGGTCGGCGTGCTGGGTGGACGTGGAGCCGTCGCCGACGGCGAAGGTGGCGGAGCGGACGAAGCGCCCCGCGCCGAGGCCCTTGTGAAGGCTAGCTGTGGCTGGCGACATTCAGCACGTGCGTGCCGCGCGCCGTCACCGGAGTGCACGTCGACGCCGTCGTCGTCGTCATCGTCGTTTGTGACGTTTCGGATGCCGCCATGGCCGACGGCCGGCGGGCGGGGAAGAGTGTTAGCAAATAAGCCACGCCTTGGATGATGTACATGTGTGTGTTCGCGTGTGCAGGCAAGCTGCGTGTGTCTGTTAGCTTCAACGTGTGTGCGTGCGTGCATTCAGGTTGCTTAGGTTGTTAGGACTAGTCGAGTCAGGTTTAGGGAAGCTAGGGAATGCAGTGGTGCTTGAGTATGAGCTTGAGCTGGAGCCATGGCGGCATTTGTGGTGGAACGCCGGTGTGGCCGCGTTCCAGGGCGACGCAGCGGAGCACGCTTGTTCCAGGGAGGAGAAGCAGCAGGGACGTGAGCTCGTGGTCGCAAGCGATTTCGTGCATGAGTATGTGCTCGTGTTGGAGCGCGTCGCAAGCGGAGACGGGACGGTGCACCTGGTTCGGTGCCGGTGCAGCCGGGTGTCGTGGCGAGCTCGTTCCAGCTCATGCTGTTTGTGCGGCAGGTAGTTGGGCGATGCTGTTTTGATGGACAAGGCGTCCGTAGCGGGAGGAGGCGCAGCCTGGCAGGCGAGTGGAGGACCGGCTCTCGCGGAGAAGTGGAAGTTCAGGGCGCGGAGAAGACCGAGTCACTCGGGAACGCGTACGTGCGCGCCGAGCTCGCCGTGATGGTGGCGTGTGTGGTGTTCGGCCTATAAATGGCCATGTACTCCTTGTGTAGCAGTCGAGGCGAGTTGCATGTATCAATAACAAGCCAACATACAGGCCGTTCGAGCGGCCGGGGCGTTCGTCGTCATTTTCGCTTGTGTTACTGTTCATCGTCTTCAACCTCCAACCGTCGCAACATGTGAGAGCTAGAGCGAGCGAGGCGAGGGGGGAGCTGCGGGAACGCGTGTTCCTGGGCGATTCCAACAAAGAGGGCGGCGCAAATCCGCCGGGTGAAGGTCTGGGTGTCGTAGCAATGCGGGAGGGGAAAAGTTTAGTGCCGTACGTCGCCTCGTCGGCGGCGCGATTGAGATCAGGTTTTGTTGAGAACGGGGCCCTTTCGATTGCGCGTCCGTCCGAGACGGAAACGTTCCATGCATGGCATGACGGGTACGACGCGATCGAGTTCAGGAGTCAAGGCGGCGACCGGACTCGTTTCGTCTCGTCCAAGCTATAGGCGCTCCAATCAGGAGCCGCAGGGCGTGCGGAGCGCGGAGGCCCATGGCGGCGCACGGCTCTGCTCCAGGACGTCGGAAACCTCGCCGCCGCTTCTGAGCACCGCGCGCCTACGTGCCGGTGCGCTCGATCAATCAGCTACGCGCCTACGCCACGAGCAATTGAGCAGAGTGCGCCAGAGCCTCATAAACGGCGCGTTCCTTGGGAAGTACATATGGCTACGGCGTCGGCGTCGAGCGGCGTGCACCAAGGACCCACCACGTACCTGTTGATCTCTGCGTCATCTCGGGTGCCGCGGCGTTCAAGGTCAAGGACACCGAGAATGGCGAGCTTCACGGATTAGTAGAATCCAATCCATGTGGATGAAAACTGCACGCTCAAAATTATCCCAAAATCATTCTGCGGCATGCTTTCCGTGGCGCGTCCGAGACCGAAATTAGTTTTATCTTGCTGCGATTCGACCACCAGGACTTGATGAACAAGACGCTGTTGCCCTTCAGTGTCCGCGAACGGCGTACCTCCTCTACTATTCCGCGACGACGTCGACAAGGGCAATGTTGTCAGGCTCTCAGCTTAATTTCAGTCCCACACTCCCCATTTGGATGCGCGTCAACAACGGCGGCCGGTGACGCGGTCGTGCCCCATACAGGTGCCCGTGTTAGTTATTGATCTCCACCAGTTGCCCCAAAGGCTAACTGGGCCTTTGGTCAGCTCCCTGATCGGGGGAGCCCACCCACCAGGGTTGCGGACCCCAGTCGCGCAGCACTGTATATATGAGAGGTGAGTGGCGGCGGAAAGCTCCGCAGCCCGTCTGCACTGCGCGTCGCTGCCCTAGCGCAGATCTACGCCGACAGAACGTGGGAGCGAAGAAAAGGTACACGGTTATCATTTCGTTTGTCACACAGTGCACATTCCCAAGAGAAACACATCCTTTTGCTATTCAAGTTGTACCCGAAACAGATCTACTGCTAGTGATCCGAGTTGTAATTCTAACAATGGTATCAGACGCCTAATCTAGCGATTAGATCTTGTTCGGGTTAAGAGCAGTGTTAGTTCAAGAAGGAACAGACCAAAATCGAAGGATTAGGAAAAGAAACACTGCAAGAACACGTCGGATTTTAAAGAAAATCGACGAAGAATCAAGGATTCAAGTGAATCGAGCTGAAAACCGTGATCTTTTCTCCGCCGCCACGGGCGAGGGGAGAATAGAAGGATTCGGAAGCGAATCTGAACAAGTAGAGATTCAAGCGAATCACATCGAACAGATCGAGTAAAGATTCAAAGCCCATCACAAGAAAAGAAACCCTAGATCTATCTCGAACCCTAACTCGGATCACACCGCACGAAGGCGGTAACACAGAGCGCCACCGCGGAGCTCTTCGACGGCGGCGCGCGCACCCGCGGGTGCACGCGCGCGCGGGCGAGGGGATCCGCGGAGGCGCCATCTTCGCTGACCGCCAAGGGCGACCACCCATTTCTTGGCCGTGAGGGTCATGGAGACTTGGCGGAGAAGCTGCAGGAAAGGCGCCGCTGGCCATGGCTCGACGGCAACAGCACGCGCGAGCAGCAGAGAGAGGGCTGCAAGGAGCGGCGCGGCGGCTCTGAGCCGCAAGGCCGGCCTGGGCGGTGAGGCTGTGGAGGCTCTGGCACGGCGTGGTGTGGCGGCAAGAGAGAGCTGCGGCTGACACGGAGCTCAGATGCCAAGGCGGCGCCGACGAGCAGTGCTTGTGAGAGAAGAGCCGAGCTCAGCTGCGCAGTGAGGGAAGGTTAGGGCAAGGGCCGGCCGAAGGAGTTTAATACCTCCCGAGACTCACGCACGGCCGTCGGATGCGATTGGACGGCTGCGATCGAGGCGGGCTGGGGGAGGTGCAGGACGGCCGCGCGGGCCGAATTGGCGGCCCAGGCCCAGGTTGCGGCCTGCTAGCTGCGGCGCGAGCGGGCGAGAGCTCCGCGGGCCGAGCAAGCGGCCGCGCTGAGAGGGCGAGCTGGGCCGAGCGCATTGCTGGACCGCGCAGCGTGAGCTCCGAGCGTGCGAACAGGCCGAGCGGGCGAGCGCCGGGCTGCGGAGAGCAGAGGCAAGCTGGGCCACACCGCGTGTGCGAGTGGGCCGAGCAGGCCGAGGCGCGTAAAGAAAAAGAAAATTGGGCCGCGGGCCGGTTTTTGCGTCTGGGCCAAATTAGAAAATTGAGAAAGTTTATGCACAGCAGTGTTTTTTAATTGTTTTGGCTTGTTTTTCAGTCATGCTTCAAATAGAATTTGAGTAATTTTACCTCTGTTTAAATTTGAACCAAAGGAATAATTTTTTCAAAGAGTAAATTAGAGAGTTTTGCTACTGTTCATGTGCATTTAAATAAGTTTTCCGTTGCAAGTTATCTTTTAGAGAAAAGATAAGAAAATGAAATGCAACTAAAAGTGAAGTCTTTTATATCAAGTTTCCGCTACAAGTAAAGTTTCATCCCCTAATAAGAGTTAGAGGAGCTTAAAGGCATTTCTTTTATAGAGTTAATTATGATATTGTTGTTTTCGGACCAAAGTTGATGATAGTAATATTATAATTTTAAGATTAAAGTTTGTATTTCTGATAATTTTGGCGTCAAAAGTGACCAAATGTTTCAGAGAGAAGTCAAAAGTTTTTATCTCTAATATTTTTTTTTGAGTCAAAGTGACCAAAATTTAATAGAGTAGTTTAAACGTCAAGAGAGAGTCTTGATAGAGAAAAGGATATTTTGTCATGTTGTTCATGATTTGCTGAGACAAAGATTATGATATTGCTGCCTTCTGACCAAAGTTGATGATAGCGATATTGTATCACGCATTAGTTCTATTTCTGCCCAAAGGTGATGAGGAATTAATGTAGAATCATGTTGTATGTTTTAAGATAAATCATATAATTTTTCATGAGAGAAAAGACAGTGGACGTTGATTTCTATCAACGATCGAGGTCACTCAGCAAAAGTGCTGGGGTATATGAATGAAAAGGCTTTAGTTAAGCAAAGTTTAGGCATTTTGTATATCAAAATGAGTTTAGTTTTTCTCTCATGTACATTTTTCGCTGTTAATTAGTTAATTAATTTTCTGATTAAGTTGGAACCAAAGGGAAGATTTAACCAGAAAATGAGTTTTAAGTGGATGTTTTATACATCGTAAATTTGTTTATTTTACACATCGTAAATTTGTTTGCATCATTATAGTATGATGTGAATTGTAACAAGTAGTGCACCTGTCTAATTTTGACCAAAGTTAAATTATGCATGTGTATGACAAGAGTATTAAAAGGCTATTTTCAGACTTTTAACGAAGAGTTAAGAGTTATTTTCAGACACTCCCAATGTCTTGAGAGCATATTCCGTATGACGGGAGAGTTTAAGCATAAAGATTATGCTAGTCAATCCTGCATGTCAAGAGAAGTTCCAAAGTATTATCCTGTGTTGACAAGATGTTTATGATGGCAAAAAAAGAAAGAAGATCATAACGTTGATCTAATAAATAATGGCTTAGAGCGACACATTTTAACTGATGAAGATCGGTTGAAGTATGCGCATTACAGAATTTTAGAGTTATTTCTAGATTTACTGAGTAAATGCAAGCCACCCGCATGACGGGAAAGAGTTAAGATAATACCCGCATGGTGGGGTAGACTAGAATAGTGGTGCCCTCATAAGGAGTCCACTCTTAAGAGTTAATTTATGGCATTGTCATTATTCTGACTAAAGTTGTTGATGACAATGTTGTAAACAATTTATACTGAGGTTCTGTGTTAATTCTATTTTCTGCCTCAAGGTGATGTAGAATTAATATAGTAGTAAGATAAAGCAAGACGACCCCATGTCATTTAAGTGAGTCTTGCAAGAGCAAGAGTAGTTTTGAGGTAGTTCTTTAAGCTATACAAACAAAACATGGTCGTTAAGCATTCAAGCTGTTGATGCCTAAAGGGAGAAGTCCCAAAACACACCAATTTCGAGTAATGAAGGTGGAGAGTCAATTTATTGACACTTCACAAACGCATGCGAGCACTCTATTGAGGTGTTTTGTCATGAGGTGAGTTATGGTGGTTGGCACAAGAATGAGTCATTTTGAAATTAAGCAGAAGGACAAAAGGAAGTTGTATATAAGATATACACAAGATAATAAAAACATGTGAGTTTAACTTGCATAAGTATAGCAGATAAAGTACTCTGTTAAGTTCTTAAAGTACAACGAGGAAAGAGTACTCCCATATGAAGTTGAGAAATGACTTCGTTGCGTGACAAGATCATGTGATTGAAGCAAGTTCAGAAAAATTCCTCGTTAACAAGAGTTTCTGTACTAAGTTTCGAAATTATGGCATTGGAAGTCATGCCATATTTCGAGGGGGAGATGATCCCTATGCTAAGTGCGATGCATAGTATGCAGTTAAAAGAGATGATCTATTAAGTAATTGTGATCATCAAGGGGAGTACAACGGTCATAAATGATACCCCAAAGAAAAGAGATAGCTAAATTCCTGGTTTTTTCTGGATTATAGCATAGTTAACCGGTATTCATACTGGTCAAGACAGCTTAAACACAAATAAGAAAAGGTTGATGGGAGAATCTGGGGGAGTATGGTACAAGGATACCGAACTCCAACAGTCTGGGGGAGTATGGTACAAGAACATAGAAATTAAGAGAATAAACATGGTAGCTTGAGAAATTTACCCAAAGGGGAAGCGGGTGAGTCTGCCCGTCGTTTTTCTCTCTGCCAAATGAGCGTTTGTTGTTATTCTATCTGTGGCGAAAGGTTGCCACACATGGGGAGCTTGGTATGTCCAGAACTCCACATGGCGACAAGAAGTGAATGAGGAACCTGTCCTTCAGGATCCCATAGTTATCATTGTTGCATGTAAGAAAGAATAACAATAATTATGAGTAAAAGAATCCGAGAGAAGTCTTGGAAATTGCTAGAGGAGTCAAACCAGTGGACTGTGATGGGTCTACAAAGCTATATGTGACTCTAAAGGCAATGAGAATAGACACGATGCATGACTTATGTCAAAAGGTCTCGTGCAAAGGAGTGACTTGAGTTACGACAAGATGTCGTCTGAAGCAAGTTTTGGGTTTTAGTAAGAATCATGAAGACAATTGCATTTGTGCAAAGTTTAAGAAATGGAAACAAGTTTTTCCATAATGTATGACATTCTATTTTTTAGTAGTGATGTTAGTCTGCTATTGCAGAAGAAATGATTGTCCTCAAAGTTCTGGTAACAGAGTTACAACCAAAGGGGTATTAGGATTATCGCAAAGAGCACACTTAGAAAAGAATTCTAGTATGCGTGCGAATCAGCCTACGCCTGTTCTATATGTTGTCAAGGTAATAGTTTTGGGATTATAGTATTCCAGGAATCAATATAAGATCGATCGAAAGAAAGTGGTTCAGTATGCTTCAAGTGTTGGAAGCAGAGTCAGATGCTCAAGAAAGTATTTACCCTGACATAGTTCGAGTATCCGGGAAATTTTGGCAAAAGACCAGTCCAGCATAGATCACTGGAATGGAGTTAAATAAAAGCTTTATGCAATAATCTTGCAAAGAGTTGTAAGCCTCATGCTGAATAAGATAGTAATAAGTACTCACAAAAGATTGTGATCCAAAAGATTTAAGTTTTCGCGAGTTGTTTAGTGAAGCCCACAGTAGTAGCTAACACTCGAGCTTGGAGTTTTATTGTGGAAGAAAACTCTTAAAAGGCTATTTTCAGACACTTAACGAAGAGTTAAGAGTTATTTTCAGACACTCCCAATGTCCTGAGAGCATATCCCGTATGACGGGAGAGTTTAGTTTACCGCCCAATGTGTTGAGAGAACACAGAGTCGACATGGGTTTATGGTAGAACCTGTGATTTCTGGATTACTAAAGGCCTAGGTTAAGATTCATTCAAAACAGGTAAATATGCTGTGGCTGGTTAATCTAATTGTCATTACGATTAAGATGACCCATACTCAGTATACTTATTTGTGATGAAGTGGGTACCCAGCGAAGAGCTGAAGTTAAAGAGACATAAGATGAGATCAAGGGGGAGATTGTTAGAATTGATCTCCACCAGTTGGCCCAAAGGCCAACTGGGCCTTTGGTCAGCCCCTTGATCGGGGGAGCCCAACCCACTAGGGTTGCGGGCCCCTGTCGCGCAGCACTATATATGGGAGGTGGGAGCCACCAAGATAGGATGTCAGAAAGATTACCACGAAACCCTAAACGCCCGATCAAGTGAGTGCTGTGGCGGCGGGAAGCTCCGCAGCCCGTCTGCACTGCGCGTCGCTGCCCTAGCGCAGATCTACGCCGACAGAACGTGGGAGCGAAGAAAAGGTACACGGTTCATCATTTCGTTTGTCACACAGTGCACATTCCCAAGAGAAACACATCCTTTTGCTATTCAAGTTGTACCCGAAACAGATCTACTGCTAGTGATCCGTGTTGTAATTCTAACAGCTCGAGCTCGCGGAACGGCATCCGTGAGCCGGCGCCGGGGCGGCGAAGCTCGACGGCGACGCCAGCGTCTCGCTGATGCTTCCTTCCCGGGAACACGACGTCGACGGCGCTGATGACTCATTTATCGGTATCGGTGTTCCCAGGCTGCTCAGGAGACGCATGCCGCCGCTCCCAGCAGAGGTTTCGATCGTCCGTACGAGCTGTCAACTTTGACACGTCGCGGTGGCTTGAGACATCCCCGGTTAGCAGAGCAGCAGCTGAGCAGCGCGTCCTCGCGGTCGCGGCGCTCTCGTCCACCTGCGCTCTCGCCTCTCTCTCAGCCAGCTGATGACGCCGTCGCCTGGCCGGAGCTTGGTCGATCCGGCCGCCGGGCTCGGCCAGCGGATCGACACGACGCGTGCTCGCCGCCGCTGGCCTCGGTCTCGTCGAGGCCGTCCAGGTGCGCGCTCCGGCGAGCCGAGGAGAGAAGCAGAGACGGCGCCTATATGCCCAGGCCTGGGCCCTGGGGTGGACGGTATTTCAAATACCGACCACCCCCTGGGTCACTGGGAGCCGTCCGATCGCATGCCTGTGGCCTGGATTCGGCGGAGCAGCGGGCAGGCTCGGTTGGTTTTCCCGACCGGGAGCCGCGGCCGCAGGGCGGTGGACTGAGGCTGTGGATCGCGCGAGCATGGCGCCGCGGCGGAGGTCCACGACGGCGTCTCTGCTCGAGGACACCGGAGTGAGCTACTTTCCGGCGTCGGGGACTCGCGGCGATGCCCTCGGCGATCGGGGTGATGGTGATCCGATCGCGCCCGCGAGATCATCCGCGGTGCCGATGATCGAGGACCCGCGTGCCGGTGCTCTCGATCAGCGTCGCCGGTCGGCAGGACGTACGACCTCAGCGGCTGCGACGGCCGACGTGGACGGCGCGCGTCAGAGGGAAGACCGGCGAGGTTGCCTGGTTCCTAAACGCAGGTAGCTAGGTCTCCTCCTCCTCGGCGACGACCTTGACGTTTGTCTGCGCGCATGCGCTCAACGGGCCAGGAAGAAGATTCAGGATACAATTGCTCCAGCTTCATTGCTTGCATCTCTCCTCTAAAATAAATGGAATTGGCGCTGGCCCTAACGATTTCATTTTGCATTCAATTTGTTTCAAAACAATTTGAATTTCATTTATTGATACACCAACTGTATCTAGAACTGAGGCAGCAACTTTCCTTTTTGAGGGTGCAAGAGCAGCAACTTTCTTGTTTTTGAGGGCGCAAGAGCAGCAACTGAATACAGGGAAACAAAGCATATCTGTAGTAGTAGGCTAGTAGCATACACTGAGATGCCAATTTGATTGATCAGGTCAGGTCAGCATTCATCGATATTAATGAGATTGATAAAATGACCCCCGAAACAATGTAAAACTACTTTGAGTCAACTAGGATTTCAAGATGAAACGGAGAAAGGTTCACTTCAAATAATCACAAAACTACCATCAGGTTTCACTGCTAGAAAGGTGCACTGACGGTGGTGCAAAGCAACTCGTAGCACTTCAACTAATATCATAACACAAGGAATATCTTACATACTCGTAATTGTATTGCTTAAAGAACTACGAATGAACTACTTTCAATGACTATGGTGCGTCGTAATTCTATCTGGCACAAGAAGTTCTGATACAAGTTGCTTACTGCTTGCCACCAGTCCACCACTTAAGCGTATGTATTCAGTTACAACATTCCATTTGTCACCGATAACTCCTGATGATTTCGATGTGTCTTCACATATGTGCCCGTGTCCGCTCGATCAATCAGCGCCCCCACGAGACGTACGGTCTCAATGGCCCGCGATGTCGACGGCGTGCCGCTGAGCATGTTGCTCGACAACATTAGATGAGCGTCGTCAACAACTCAGTTCCGTGTCTCCGCCGCCGCGCGCCATCCAGGTGGTCGAGCTCGCGGAACGGCATACGGGTCGGGACTCGGCGCAGGGCGACGGCTAGAGCAGGGCCTTATCCGCCGGTGCGGCTCCGGTCCAGGCACTCTTCTCCACGGCGTGGCGCACCACCGTCCGGCGAGCAGCGCCGGGAACGCGGAGGCGCTCTGGCGAGCCGAGGAGCATCCGGGCCGCTCCGGGTGACGCTGTGGGACGGCCTGCAGCTGCAGCTACTCGCGCCGGTGGGCCGT